>JAWPHD010009038.1:0-108413 GCA_037043455.1 Cyrtodaria siliqua | reverse complement strand
GGACCGGGTTAAACCACCAGCGGCTTTTTCAAGGTGGCACACTTGTTGTCAGATAGTTTATGTCTGTGGTGTCACATACTTTGTTCCTATTTATCTAGTAATTGATATCTCCTATTTATCTGGTAATTGATATCTCCTGTTTATCTGGTAATTTATATCTCCTATGTATCTGGTAATTGATATCCTATTTATCTGGTAATTGATATCTCCTATTTATCTGATAATTGATATCACATATTTATCTGGTAATTAATATCTCCTAATTATCTGGTAATTAATAAGTTTTGGATACGTGTTTTGGATGACTGAATTCTGCGAATATTAAATTTTCTGTTCGCCTTTTGCATCTACTTTCCTAGCAGTAATGACGTCATGGTGATTCAAAAGCTGCACAATTAATGGTAAAATACTATATTTCAAGAGTAGTGTCATGCCGAGCAACTATAAAAGGATCTGTATCAACCATACGGTCCTTACGGCGCCAAATCATTTTTTGGAATTTTCTCCCAGCGCCAAATAAATTTTGGTAATTTCCACAAAAAGCATAATGTGGTTGTTGAAATAACTATAACTTAAGAAAGAATTAAGATATCAACTTGAAATATTCGGTAATTATAACAGATTTTATGATATTGTAATGGATCAAGTACAACAAACAATTATTATACTTCACAGTGACTTGTCAAGTACAAATATTATGTAATTATGTAACCAAACCTGAACTCGTTGCGGATGCGTTACCAGATACATTATCACCTGTAGAATCATTATTTTGTGATTCTCCTTTTTCCGAAAGGTCATCTCAGTAACCTTCACTATCACTGTCATTTAGTATGATATCCAACACTTCTCTGCTCGTATTACTCCTTCGTCGAGCGGACGACAATTTAGAATCGAAGATTCCAGATTTGTCTATGTCAAAACTATGCAAGATTTACAGCAAATATCATGCAATTTTCGGGAAAAGTTTGTGTATTTTCATTCATAAACCTTCATGAGAACTACGAATTATGCAATAAACAAGGCACGTAGATAATTCGATATGTTTTAAATGATTTATGTATTTTCAATCGAAATCTTCTCGTTAAAACTCACCAACTGATCACCGTTTTAAACCTAATATTGATTATAATACTGCAGGAGATCAAGATAGGTTGTAAATTCATTTTTTCCACGACTGCAAACGCTCGTTATACGTGTCTTAAGCAAGTCCATTTGGGGGCACAATATAGTAATATTTGTGTTGATGGCCATTTGATGTAGCTAAATATAGCAATCAAAGATATAATTTTTCTTGCGAAAAGAGAAAACGATTAATCAAGTTGAGTTATGCTCGATATAGACGAAGTAAAACTGATAATGGCTCAGTGATATAATGGATGTGTTGCTCTTATACTGATATGTATGTCAAGTTTGAAATATGTGCAGAGCCAGTAATGTCTGATTAAAAAGCAATGTTAATCGATCAATGGCAATTACAGAATGATTTAAATAAATGAGTTAATTAAAGGTTTTCATTGCAAAAATTGTGTTTTAAATACATTATTCATTTCAAAGTTATGTAACGGACATTAGTATTCATAGTTTAACAAGAACCACTAAATGTGTACCGTCAAATATGCAAAGCGTTACAGAGTATTTGCACTTGATTAGGTAAAATACTTAAATAAACGTTAATATAGACAAGTACTTAAATCGATTCCCACCTTTTCGGATTCAGAGTGGTTGCCTTTGATTATATAACTAATTATTATATTTGGTCAGCAAAGTCCGACGGAGATGAGATGAAGAATTTTTCCACCGGACATGCTTCCCACAGAAAGCGAACTCACGCGGTAAAGCGACCTGCAGCATTTAAATGCAAGGACCTTTTACACTGAGCTAACAAAGTTTGCTGTTTTACGGAATTATAAAAATGAATGTTGTTTAACGGCTCATCAACACAGTATAGGTTATTTAGAGCCCCCCCCCCCCCCCCCCCCCCCCCCCCCCCCCCCCCAGAGAGAGGGGAAGGATACTTGGGAATCCGGGAACCTGCCCTACTCTTATTATCGAATAGATTCCTATGGTTGTTTAACGTGCCCGGGGGAATTAACCGAGAGCTACGTTTAAGAGTGTTGTGCTCTATTACTCCAAATTCACTTACATATTAAGTCGAAGCAAAATCATGCTAAACTATTCTGTGATATTATGTATCCCAGTTTTCTGATATAGTGTAAATTATCAATAAACTTGTTCAATAACGGGACGTTAAATACAAATTGAATATTCAAACAATATTGGTTACGTTCAATATTCGTTCAATATTGTATTAACATATCATAAGCGATAACATGAACATATATAAAGTCACAGATAATCATGATCATAATAGAAAAATAATTATGCATCACAAATATATTCAACATATATACATAAATGTCAAATGCAAGGTATGTTTTATACAAAAGGCGAAATATCACAGTTAATTGTTCTGAAAGTGATTTTTTGCGTCTTCTAATATTTTGTAGTACTTGTTACCGATGAATATTTTTAATAATAATGTAAACAAGTTGTTCAGTCATCCAAAGCCATACATGTGTGGTTGGTGACAGACGTTTCTGGATGAGTAATGTTATTGCATTCATGATGTGATACATTGTATGACTCATTCAAGGTCATTGGAATATCCAAAAGCCTCTATGACTTCTATGGGCCATCATATGACTGTTAAGTTTATTTAAAATAACTTGTTTATCTTAGTGTAAATAAAGAAATCCCCGCCATGAACTATTCTCTTACCAACAAGGCAGCATTAATAGGCAATATAAGTAAAACGCAAAGATGTTCGTGTATATATGACCTTCTATGGGGCATCATATAACTGTTAAGTTTATTTAACATACTTGTTTATCTTATTGTAATATGCTCAGTATTCTATGACATTCTATGACAGTATAAATACAGCCTTTAGAGGTTGTTGTTTGGTTTCATTATTTAGTATTCTGAGTTAAATATCCGGTTCAGTATTTTAATTGAAAATTTATTATATTAGTGAAAATATTGGATGCTGTGAATTAAAATATATTGTAAGTGGATAACATATATTGTACTTAAATATAATAAATGTGACAACGGAGTATTTGGACTATTGTGAATTCAACAAACCAGGAAAGACTTGAAGTGAAATTGGATTAAAGGAACACTTGACAATTTACATTAAAGGGAGTCTTGTCAATATTATTTGAACATTTATCGTTGAATATATACAATATATTATTCGTATATCGGATCTTAAAGAAATAGTGGATCCATTTTATGTATTTTGAGTAAATGAATAGTTTGTATAAGTATGCAGTATTTGAATACATTTGTTGATTATATTTTAAAATAGTTGTTGCTGGTTTTGCTTCCTTTCTCTTTACAATTTAGTCGAAACATAATGAGTAAATAAACGTTGGCAGACTACACATGTAAATATAATAATTAATCTATATAATATTAACGAAACATTCTTAACAATCATTTTACATTACGCATTTCAGTCATACTTAAATACATCATCCAACTGCTTTTAAACAATAATGCAGTATATATTTAGGTATATATGAAAAGACGTTTATCAAATCGTTAGCAACCATCAGTTTGAAAGTATTTATATTACGTCTTATTAGCGTCACACTTATTTAAACATCTTTAGCAAGCACATAGTAATAGGCTTAACAGTAACGTTACATACATTAACGTTACACTTATTTAATCTCCAAACACAAGTCCTTTGTTCTGACAGGAAATTACCATGTTCTTTTAAAGTATTTAAAATATGTATTATGTCTGATGCACGTATGATGGTTGTATCTATATTTTCTGATGTTTAGAACAGTATCGGAAAATAAATCGACATTCTACTACTTTACAGCGACATGATAGACAATCAGTTGTTCAAAACATATATGTTTCCAAAAATAAACATGCTTTTTTTCAGGCAATCATGGTATTGAACTATTATATTTATTTTTTTGAATTTAAAATTCTGAAATATTTTATTATAAAATTATTATTGTAAATCATTATATTAAAATATAATATAAAATTAAGATGTATTCGTAATTTGAGAATTAAAAGAAAAAACTATTTGGACACTCACTAAAGGTGGAGTGACTACAATGAGGTATAGTATAATAAATATATAGTAAAATAATTATTAAATAATTAATAGGTAGATTTATACAATTTCGGTGGCCCAATATGAGATGAGGGGCGTGTATTATACTATTATGTTATATACTTTTATAAAATTATTTAACTATATATTAATATATCCATTGAGAGCTTGTAACGCCCTATGCATAACAAACAAAATTTATTCACATAGGATATACATACAGCGTTCTCTGCAGTACAGATTCTTTTACGAATTCAAATAAATGTGATAAGGTTAAACAATTCGCTATTTAATGAGAATTTTCAATGAAAATGGCCCAACTCGATAATATCTTTATATAACTTTGATAGAATTATCCAACAATACTGGCTCCTGTGGGAAAATTCTGTCGTATTGCTTGATCAAGGAACGCCCTATACATAACATACAGCGAATTTATTATTTTTTCACTTTCTCTCATGAAGTTGTATATCTGACATCTGATGCATGTATATATGTACTCTTTATCTCTAATATCGCCTGTTGAAATAGCATCGTCCACGTCTATTAATGAGATGTCGACGTCTTGTAACAAAATGGCAAGGTCACGCAGGATTTCTTTGATCGTTTTTATGAATTGTTCTAGTCCGTCTATAAGTTTGAGATCTTCTCTCTCCTTAGCAGCGGTGTTTGCCGCCTGTACCATCAGGGTGTACAGCAGGCGATAGTGGGAGCAAATCAACAGTGTCGAGTACTGAAGAAAACAGTTCAAGTGTATAGTTCAGCTAGGTTGTGAAAGCAAGAGGGTCTTTGTAATTCAGGATAGGGAATCTGCTTACTTTATCAAATTATAAGATGACTTATAATGTCATGCATGTGAAAACTTGCCATACTCATCATCACGATTTAAGTTTCACTAAAACTATTTCAATATCAATAGTATAACATCCTATTGGGAAGTAGGCTGTTTAACATAATATAACATTATAACTGAAAACACTTTGTGAAGGTGTGCGCGCGAGTTGTCCTCGGAACATTTAGAGGAACAGTTTGACCAATGAAGATTACATTGGTGTCTATTGATTTGACAAGTCATATTACGCACTATGTATATGCATATAAACCATAAATAATTTGCAATGTTATAATTGTATCCCTACAAAATCTGAGTTTTAAGATAAAGGAATAATTGAAACAACATTTTGAAATTATCTTATGTTTATACTCACATAAAGTAGATATAAAAGTCGAACAAGAAATGTAACATTTAAAGACCACAGTCCACCAAAAACACGCATAGAAACAAAATATCAACAATTAAAAATATCAATAAAAGGTAAGATATGACATCACAAACAAGATAGGGTTGACAATAGGGCTACCGCATTGGAATGGTGAGTGGAAAAAGGGTCGCTAATCTACACACATATATATATATATATAGTTAATTACATATTTGAGTAGGCATGCATGTACAATAAAGTAGTAGAATAGATATCAAAACCTTTTTTTTGTTTTTAACATTTTATTTGAATATCAAGTGTACAAACATTTTTATACCATACATATATAGATGCATTATAGTCTACATTATAGTCTACCTGCTCCTATAGTAAATTATAACTTCATTAAATATGTGGAATGAATTTAACTTCCTTCCAGTTGTAAACAAAAGCAGTAGAACTAATGTATCACAAACATTTTACACAGCTTATATCACAACATATTTTGAACTGCATTCCACCTTGATTTAATTGCATTAGATTTGTATAAGGGGTACATATATGTTGAGAATAGTTCCATAGCTCTGTAACTTTTCACTTGCTCTAAAAATATCGTATAGTTAGGTAGACATTTTCTCAGTTTGCAAGAATAGACATACTTCTTATAGATAAGCACAACTAAATACAAAATATAATCAATATCTGTTGAGCATGGTGTGCCAAGAAAAATGGACTCCGGTTTTAATTCTATTGAAATATTGCATTTTTCAAATAAATCACTAAACAACTTTATTAATATATTTTTGGCTGACATACAATCATAAAATAAATGCAACAATGTTTCTTTGGAATTATTACAAAATGTGCAAAGTTCAGTTTCAGACATTCCACATTTATATAATCTTGCATTTGTGAAAATAATTCGATGACTAATTTTAAATTGTAAGGATTGAAGATATGAGTCATCTTTCCAAAAGCTATTCATTTCATTACCAACTTTTATGAGCCCCTCTTTATGAAAATGCCAAACTCTGTATCCACCGTTTTTTTCTAAATCGTTTAAAATAAGCGTTTTCCATGGTGCGAATTTGTCAGGGTCTAAAATCTTTTGTATCCAAGATAATTTAAGTGAGTGACTAAGTGATTTAATGTTTGGGATCTTTAATCCACCTTCTTCAATAGTGTTCATCATCACATTACGTTTTATTTTATCTGGTTTACCTGACCACAGAAAATCGAACATCGCATTTTGAATGTCGCGATATACATGTTCGGGTGGATCAGGCAAAACAGTGATACATTGAATGAGTATTGGCAGGGCAAGTGTTTTTAATATAGTTGTTTTACCTATTAAGGATAAATTTCGAAACGACCAATCATTTATCAATTTTTTTATTTTATCGAATTTACTATGAAAATTGTGAACCACATAGTTGTCGTTTTGCAAATTGTATTCTATTCCTAAAACTTTAAAATAACCACTTTCATTACATTTTACCGGTATGCATGTGTTCAATATGTCTTTACATCCTTTTTTATGTCCGATCCAAACAATTTCAGTTTTACCAAAGTTTGCTTTTAGTCCAGAACATAACGAGAATTTGTCAACAGTTTCTAGAGTAGTATTCAGTGACTTTACATCGTCGTCAAGGAAAAGGGACGAGTCATCTGCATATTGATTTATAAGGTATTCTGAACCGTCTATTTTAATACCATTACTATCAGGATTATTTGTTAAAGCTGCACTTAAAATTTCGACACATATTATAAATAGATATGGCGATAAAGGGTCTCCCTGACGTACACCACGCTGTATAGAAAAATAATCGGTACAGTGACCATTATTTAATACACAACTCTCAATGTTATTGTACAACGTTTTAAACAACTGAAGTATTGAATCCCCAAAATTGAAGAAACGTAATGCTTTTTCTATAAAACCCCATTCAAGAGAATCGAAAGGCTTTTCAAAGTCTAATAAAACTAGAATACCCGATTCATCTAATTCTTCACATTTCTCAATAATGTCAAATATAAGTCTAGTTGATTCTCCAATATATCTACCTTTCAAAAATCCCGATTGACTTTCTGAAATAATTTTTGGAAGGATTGTCTTCAGGCGGCATGCAATAGCTGATGAAGCAATTTTAGTATCTACATTTAGTAACGAGATATCAAAACTTACGCTCGTATTTTCCATAACTGCATCGTGTATATTGTGAGTAGAAGAAGGAATAACACCTGTCTGCAAATAAAAATTTCACTAAATATTAACATGAACATACACAGATTTTAATACATGTTGACTTCACATACACTGTTTATATTATTGATTAAGGATGACAAGCGCGCGTTATAGTCATCTAACATCATAACTATAACTTGATTATTTAACATGCATATGGCGGTACTGTTAACGAGTTTTCTGAATTGTCAAATCATGTCTTTACACACATTTCAATATTTCATTTTATTTTCATAAACGGTGCAATGTAAACGTACTAAAATGTTCATCACTTTGAAAAGCCAACATGACGACGCACCATTGTTTTAATATACATGATATACATAACATTATATCATACCATGTTTCTTATATCGCTGCATTGGCCCTTAAGACCTTCAACACGTACAGCAATGTCTTCCAGTTTCTGAGTCACAATAAAGTTGGGGAGAGTTTTGAGTCCACTTCCACAGAAGTTCGGTGTAGCTGGAGATGTTGTCTGCTGTATCGGTGTTGTTTCATTGCGTGTCACCATAGCTACTGGAAGAAACACTTCAAGTAGACATGTCTTGATGAATTTCACTGAAATATGTATACACAGTAGTAGTGCGGTGTGTATTCAATGAGTTGTAGTGTATATAGATTATATGTAATGAAAGCCTAATTTTTTGACAAAAATATATCGAAGTTTGAATTTGAAGTTCGAGATACGTTTTAAGTTCTATATTTAAGTTAAAATATAACACATACTTTGCTTGATAATTATTGCATACCATATAAGGCTATCCACGTTTGGGGATGGAAAGTCTTATCTTTATGGATAAAGAAAAAAATCACGCGCGCACCTACATCCGGTATGCAAGAAAACATGCAAAACGTTAGTAGCCGGCGTCATCAACGCACAACATGTCTCTGATATGCAGGAAAAAGAATCTATTATAGGTATTCGGTTTATTAGGGTATTCGGTTCCGATAAAAACACTTATACCTCGGGTTGGAATTCCCTATCTTCACCGAATACCCATGAAAGATTCTTATAATCTCGGCTTTTAAAACGATCGCGCGTTTGACTGGTTAAAAGGTGTATGCATGTTACTTTGACACAGTCATATCTTTTAAAAATAAATACAATTTCACGACTCGAAACTGGATATATTGGTATTAATCTAATTTGTAAATGGACGTACTTTTAAAACTATTTTTTGTAATACATTCCGATTTGACTTATTTTAAGACTTCTTTAATGAATTTATTTTATTATATCAAATATTGTACAGAATGTAACAGTTATACTATGCTTACAATTAATCAATACTAGTTCTAATTCACACAATTCTTCCAAAGTTTTAGAGCATTTGATACAAAAAATGTCCATGTTCAAATAGTGTCCTGTTTCAATTGATACATACTATATTAGTCTCTTAAAATTCTTTTAGATTGGCATAGTTAAAATCATATGTAATGTTTTATTGTATATACTACTGTACTATGACGAGACTTTAATAAACTATAAAACCTATTAAAGTGTGTGGCATAGATTTAGTTCAACTATAGTTGTATGCAAACATCTCTATCTTAGAGTGTTTTAAACATGTTAAAGCTATATATACAGTATACTAATCACTATTTAAGAGTTGTTATAGCCAGGTTTACCTGAAATATCAGTAATATAATACCATGCATGAATTGTTTGCTCAGTTTTATATTCTACGTACAAATATGTGATATAATAAGTGTTGTGTTTTTCTATCTCACATGCAGACGCGCACAATTTCAAACACGCTTTTCTTACACACCATTTTCATACTTCTTACTAAATAGACGATCATTTTATGCGTTTCACTGACCACGCAGGAGGGAAAACACTGCGGCGTGTTTACTAGTAAGAATACTTTAGGGCGTAAGGATAGTGTCGTTGTTTTTGTAAATGTTATATATTTAGTAAGCATGTTTCCAATAACGAGCAAAATCAGCTCTGTTTCTGTTTAATCATTAAATTATATTGTACATACTTTTCTATTTTTGTGTCTTTAATACAATCGTTGTTGAGACGTAGCAGATGTTAAGCCGAAAGCGCTCAAGTATCAATTTTAAGAATATACTAGGATATTTCTGGTATTTCAAAGCACAGTCAAATTTATTCAAGAAAAATCTCTACTATTTCGAATACTTTTGGGATCCGGTGTTTGTGAACGTTGTATTGTTCGGTGTATGCCTTTCTATTCTATTTATCTGATACTGGTAACAATCGGTAACAGTATCTATCGTCTTTTATTTAATTTCATTTTTAACAATCGTGACGCTATTAGTAACTCTAAACAATGTTCGTTGTTGTGGAAATGTTGTAAAATATTGATACTAAATGTCAGTTTGAATACGTATAGGTAAACAAGTATACTTTAAGTCGATTGCTATAGATTCGCAACGCTATTATAAATGAGCGTTATTTCTTGTACAAGTCTATTTATTTGTCAGATATTGATGTTCAGACATACTTACATATTTGTATTAAACCAATCACCTCTATTGTCTGTCCTTTTTAGTACCAATATATTCAAATATTAATAATTAATTTGACAATATTTCACTGATTACCGTTGGGATATATACCTGTCGATTTGTGCTTTTTCTCGGGATTTCGCGTCTGAATCTATCTAACTGTTACATGGATGCATTTTGATGTTCTCACCTACAACTTAAGGAAAATATCCTGGACTGGACTGTTATTTACACCGAATTAGTATATGATGCATGCTTGTGGTTAATTCATTGATGCAACTTAAAGGTTCACAAACTTTAATATTGATTTGTTTGGTGTCAAGTGTTTTCACACCAATATTATCACCTTATCAAAAACAATGAAATGGGCTATTGCCACTTGTATACGGTATAGTTTAAGACTATATGACACAAGGAATGTATTTAAATACTAACATCATTAGTGATATAATACGTTCGGGGATTGGTTGTTTCTGTTCTCTTAACATGCCATTGAGTATAATTGAGGTTTGGAATTGTTTTGCTTACGGTTCTATGTGCAATATCTTGGAAATATCAATGCATGTCCAATCGACAGTTTGACTATCAGCACTATTGCTAAATCTATGAACAAAACTTATTTCAATAATACATAAAGGATCATACACGAGAGAATGTATATTAGAGGATATTTCAAGTATCCTGTCTTTGTAATCCAACTATTGTATTAAGGTAAAACATGCATATTCATAAATGTAAGTTTCCATTTATTAAACAGCATCCCTACGACATCAATTTATGTTATTATTTGTAATTTGCTTTTAATAAGATACTCATTATAATCCCGGAAGCCAAGTAATATCTCATCGAGGTGATGGATTTAAACATCGAATTGGTCGTAGCTCATCGAGGTGTTGAAATCAGCCACCGAGTTGAAACAATGTCCTATTTGTTTTATAGCATGTCCATTTTATCTGTCTGCCATATTCTAACTTCCGATAACTGACAGTTAGAGTACATCAGTCATCCTTTACATTTACAGCTGTGCAATTACAACGGAAATGTCAGCGACCATGCTACAAAATGCAAATAATATTTGAAGGCAAATAATTATGTTTACATTTTTATGATTTTATTTCTATGCATTTTAAAAAATATACATTCAAATGTTTTGAAACAAGAACTTACCGAACAGTATCACAATACATGAAGCGGTTTTGACATTAGCCATCATATAAACAAAGCAAAACGTTTTGAATAGAGATAACATGTAGATATAACAAGTCACGAAGACCGCCAATATAAGAAATATGACAAACTATATGGAAAAGGACAAATAAAATGAGCGAAAACGAAAACTGTAACATTCTATACTATAACAGACTCACTTTTCTCGTCTTTACTACGCTGAAATTCATAACCCAATCTGGGGAATGAAATTATTATCCCTCTCATTGACTTTCAATGTTTGAAGGGTGGATCTCAAGACAAGGTCCCCTAGCTAACCCATTTAGATCCCACGAAACACAGCAAAACGTCAAAGCTATACATAAATGTAAAGAAGTTCATTTAAATATTTAAGCTCAGGTAATTGTATTTTGGACATGCTTTGTATGTTCTATTTATGTATTATCAACTACGCATTGAAAGAACTAATGATTCTGTACCATTACCATTATTAAAATTATAATTGCAGGATAATTTCAGAAGAACTATGATCCATGTTTGTTTGATCAAATGTGTGTAGTACCTGAGAAATGAAGCTAAATGCCAAATCAAACATACAATTGACAAAAGAAATGAGCCTTTATATTCAAGGCCAATGACATGGGGTTTCCCTATATGAGTAAGCTCTACTACTCAAAATAAAACTATGCTCCAAGTGCATGAAGCCCACTTAGCTTTGGATTCAGTTTTACCGAGATGAAACATCATACGAATCAGGTGTGCGCTTCATGTGCAACCGGGTATCATGTTTTAGCGTTGTGCTTTTCAAATAAGGTGCGGTTCCCCGGTTCGGAAGCGTTTTATGTTTACCGTTTCTCATAGTTTGCTTTAATGAATGCTTATAGTCGGTGTTGACGTTGAATACATCTTTGGTTCATTGCTGTGCAAATGCTATATTCAATGTTCGTCGTTTGCATCTACCCTTTATGGTAAAATCAATATAAAGCAATTAATATGTTTTCGACATGCTGTATCATATTTTTGAATTATGTAGAAACATTTCTTTATAATATAAACTGGTATGTAGGTTTGTGTTCTTACCTGAGTCTCTAACTCCTTATTTTTCCTGTAGACAAAATTATCTGAGCGGTTTGTGATACATTTCTGTCTCTGTTCTTTGTATAATTATGGCATTATAGTTGTATGTTATCAGACAAATGATGGAGCTGTCTTGAATTTTGTCTACAACTTTCAATTATTTTGTTTTTTTGAATAGTAGCTGCATCTGTACACTGTTGATCTAACTTGTTAGCACTTGTTTAGTATGTATTTATTCATGTTGAACTGTATTTGCAATAAGATATATGGCCAGTTAAGAAACAAATTGAACACATTGATTTCTAATGACTGTTGCATTAAGCCCATCAGTTAGGTATTGCATTATGTATACTTTGATAAGAATGTAATATCTTGCAGTATTAACATGCCAGTCTTCCGCGTTATTGAGAGGCAAACTTTCGTGCAACGAACGTATAACGAATAAACAGAGAGGGAAGTCTATGCTTAGTGGGAATACAGTTGCAAGTTTTTGTACACACAAATTCAGTGTTTATCTTCCAGTTTCTATTAACATCTTATTTTAGAAAGAAAACATCAAAAGTATTAAGCACAATAGTTCAACTAACATATATGTTTTTACTGAAGTATTTCAAATAAATAATTATTTCTAATGATTAGTTAGGAAATAAAATCGTAAGCAGCCATTAATGTAAACATATACGCACGTTTCGAATAGGTCACAATTAGCCAATATGCATTCGTCCTTGATTGTGTGATGACCCGACATTTTGTGGACGATATGCTGACGTCTATCTAAATCCGGAAAAGAGAGGTAAGGTTTAATATTTTTCTTTAAACCTGTCTTATCGTGCCCTCAAGGGTTTATTATTTTGTTGGGCTGCACAGTTTGTTAGAGGATAAAGCATGGCGAGAATGTTCCTTGTACTGTTTAACTGGGATAACAATGTAGTATGACTGAGGTTTGGTTCACACTAGAACCTGGTTTAAACTCCCATCGGGCTATTCGCCAATAACCGTGCAAAGGTTTATTTTATAATATTGCACCATTGATGTTTAAAACTTTGTAGAATAATGAGCAATTTGAAAACTTCAAAAGTAGATATACAAGTCGAATAGGAAGTGTAGCATTTAAAGACCACATTCAACCACAAACACGCACAGAAACAAACGACAATTATGAAAATGAATAAAAGGCAAGATATGACATCACAAACATAAAAGGTTGACAATAGGGCTACCGCCTTGGAACGGTTAGTGGTAAAAAGGCCGATGGGGTTTAAACCAGGTTGAACTGCTAGGGTGTACCTAACCTCACTCGTACCCTTGTCATCCCAATAAACTGGAAGTGTAAATAACAACAAACAAGGCATCAATAATAGGCAGTATATTTAAAACACGTAAATGGCCATGTATATGTAATATAAAAAGCTCAGAAAGCCGCAAAGTAAGTTTTCAGTGACTTGGCATAAGCCAGAGCATCAAGAGAACAACCTTTAAGGGTATGACAATACAAGATTTAAGACAAACATCGAACGCTGCCGTCTTATAAGTATTTAGGTAGACGTCATCATAGCGTCAACAATATGTCCGTCATCGAACAATCAAAGAGGAAAGCATAATGACGAATTGTAATTGGGTCAACCACTAAACATGCAGTGCATTGCAAAATGATAGGGTCATAACCTCTTTTGAAAACCTTTTTAACAATTTGAACACATATTGCATGCAATTGATTATAACTAAGGATCTAACAATGTTTGTAAATCACGTCACCATATAAATCAGATTGTGATAGTCTTTGTCGCAGAAGAGTTCTGAAATTACTTTTATATTTTAAAAGTAGATCAGAGTTACGATAATAACATTTTGCAAAGGTTGTTCGATTATTGTAACGGTAGCCCTGCTGGAGTAGCTTTTAGTTATACAAATATTACGAACATTAGTGTCCTCAACACAAATATAAGCTCTAAAAGAACGAATAAGTTGAGAAAAATAGACCCAATAAGAAATGGCTCGGGGAACATAACCATCTAAGGCTTATATGTAACAAAATCAAAATAAAAATCATCTTTCTTGTCATAGATCTTAGTAATTATTTCAGCATTTTCAATAGAGATAGATAAAGCAAGAAAGAAGTCATTTTTCTGTTATTTTAATATGTGCAATCGGGTTTAAAGTCAAAATGACACTGGAATAAATAATGGAGGTGTATATTGTATTGATTGATGTAATAAATACATTTAACTCATGTAAACTATCATTTCCATGAATATTCCTTGATTATATTTGTCTTGGTGGTCATGCGTTCTAGTCAAAAAGGTACCTTGTAGTATGACCTTGAATTTAAACAAGAGGTGTTCGTCTTCTTGCGTAACACCTTTATTTAATACGTTCTTTTTTGAGTTGATGTGACTATCATTTCCAGCTTTGAATATATATGTTTCTGTTGCCATACAGTTTTACCTTAAACAAAATAATTCTACTAAAGACATATAATAATTGTTTAAATTTGTTTTTGTAATTTTAATATGATTGTATATTTCATTTAAAGACATTAGTTCATCACAAAGTTTGAAATACGACATATTTATCAGCAGAACATATATTTGACTAATTGCATTTTATTTGCATAGGCGCATATTGCAGATAGTAGCTATTAATTCATTGTTATATATACAACATTTATTCCCGCCTTGGTATAATGTTTTATTAATGATATTATAATCTAGATCTACTGTACAGACGCTCGTTTATCATCATTGTATTTGCTAATTAATTGAAAGTGTTATAAAATAACATTTCTCCAATTAGTGTTGGGTGCAGCTAAGCATAAATTATAAACGTGGCACTCTGCAAAGTGATAATTAAGAGAAGGTGTGCACCAGAGTGTAGGTTACCAGCGAAATTTATTTAGTTTTATTGTTTATTGATGTCTCATTTTCCTTTTTTACAACATGTAAAATTGAATTATATGCAACACGCATTTAAAATGCACAAATGTCATGCTATTTTTGAATTAAAAACTACTTTTAATAGCATTACATATGTACATATAAACAGCACAACCATTACCATTACCATATACATGATATACGATTAAAATTAAACTATGAGCAAATTCATTTTGTTAAAGAGGAGGGGTTGGTGGGTTGGGGCTGTCGTTGAAACTTCAACTGTATGATGATCGAATGTATTTTACACACGCGAGGTCTTAGCGCGTCATGCAATACTGAAAAATTCATTTTACACGATATCGCCATGATCGATACTCCTCGCTATATTCAAAGCACGGTCGGTATCTGATGTCCTTGATATGAGCCTTTTCTTTTAATAGAACACCATTGTATTGAGATGATATTAAATAGTAACTCGATGTTCATTTTGACAACGCTAGATGTCAGTTCTAACAATGGTTACTGGTATTTCTCATTAATAAAAGGCGGTTATCATTGATTTTATTTCATTCAACGGTTAACCGAAGGAGATAACGACGTTTCTTCTGTTTTTTGTGTGTTTAGTTTTGGAAATAGAAGTTTTATTTCATTCTAGGACATTGATATAATGCTTTACACTTGGAAAGCTCACTATTGTAAAATTTAATAATTGCTAAGAGAGTCAGTGGTGTAATGGTTTGCAGGTAAAACTGTCACGCTGGCGGTCCGTGTTCCATTCCTGGCCGCAGCTGATTTCATGACTTGTGTTCAGGGCTGGGTGATTATCTAATTGGGTTTACCTAACTGTTTCCAGCGGTACTATCCTAAACTGGATGCCGGGGAGGTAAAAACACACATGCCGTGGGCTCGACTGGAAATAAGTTGTTCCATCCATTTTGATCTTTCGTCGACTACCCACGTTAAATAAATGATATTTACCTTTACCTTTTGCTTAATGCAGCTATCAACATATTCTCCCACCGTGGGGCGGTAGGGTGATGTTGAGGTCGGGGTGGCGAGCATCCCATTGGAATTAGACAAACCGCCTCCCACCCAAAAGTGTGGGAAAAATTGATAGTATTATGCGACAAAAAGGGGAGGAGTGGCAGGGTTCATGTCTTGTTTCTCTGGCCTTTATATTCTTTATAATATGTGTATCATTATTTTATCTGCTTCTCTTCGCGGTGGATTAGTGTTCACATTAAGGAGGTCGTCGTAGGTAGTCCAAGCATTGCTAAAGTCCCACCATAGACGTTATAAAAATGATATCAGTGGCTTCCTTGCTTTTCAGCATCTAAAAGGTAGTGCTAGGATTTATTGAAAATAATTATAACAGTCGAAGAGGAAATGCAGCTTTCAAAGAACACAATAAACCCCAAAAAGGGTTGACAATAGGGCTACCGCCTTGGAACGGTCAGTGGCAAACAAATGCCGCTGGGGGGTTTAAACTAGGTTCTAGGGTGCCCTAAACCTCACTCGTACCCTTGCCATCCCAAAAAACGAGTGTCAATAAAGAAATCAACGCCATATTATAATCTCTAACAAACCAGATAGCATTAATAGGCAACATAAATGATCATTAATATAATAAACAAAAGCCTAGAAAGCCACAAAGTAAGTATTAAATGACTTGAAAGAAGTCATAGCAACAAGAGAACAATCGTTAAGGGTACGACAAGACAGGATTAAAGAAAAACATCAAACGCTACCGTCGTATAAAGATTTAGGTAAACGTCATCATAGAGTCCACAATCTGTCCGGTCATCGCACAATCAAAAAGGAAAGCATAGTGGCGAACTGTAAATGGGGCAACCACTAAACATGCAGTACGTTGCAAAATGATAGGGTCATAACCTCTTTTGATAAACTTTTTAACAAGTTTAATAAAGATTGTATGAAAGTGATCATTACCAAGGATCTTACAACGTTTGTAAATCACATCACCATAGAATATACATATATATTAATCGAACAGAAAAAGTAGCATTCAAAGACAGTCAGGTTGTGATAGTCCTTGTCGCAAAGGAGTTCTTAAATTACTTTTAATAAAGTTTAAGTCACGAACATTCCTAAAACCCTCTCATTAACTGTCAATGTTTTAAGGGACGGACCTCCTGTCAAGGTACACTATCCGACTCATTTAAATCTCACAAGACACAAAACGTTACGTCAACACTATCTCAAGCACAGTAAATGATCAGTAATATGTTTAAGGTCAGGTTGTTGTATTTTAGATTTGTTTTTATGTATAATAATGATTCTCCTATGTTATATTAGTATTGTATTTGTATTGTGCTTTGAGTTAAACTGCTCAGTATAAAACTCTAATCATCTAAAGCGTGTAGTATTGCATTACTCAAAAAGTCAAGTAATTGTTTGTCACTTGATAACCGTCGAAAGATAGTTCATTACTTCACTTACTTACTTCAAATCGTTTTACAGTATAAAAGTAGTTACAGTATCCTAAAACCATGATAGTATATAAATTATTCAGAATATATATTGTGTATATTAAAAACTTAAACAATACATACATTTAGAAGTATGATGTACTAACTCGTACATTTTTATATGTTACTGCATCACACATAAAACAGTTAAATATTCCCGTTTTACTCTGATGCCAGGATTTGCATTGTAAATGAAGTTTTGACATGTAAACAATTTAAAATGTTAATGTTCGACAGTCTAATGCTGTTGTTTTTGACAGTGTGTTTTGCATGTACAGCTTTAGGTTTATTAAACAATATAGGCGTCATCATGCAAGAGTCTCATTAGGATTTTTGCTGTTCTGCATCTACCTAACACTAACATTATCTACTACTGGAACAATGTATGAATTCTACGCAAAACCGTTTTGTTATTATCTGTGCAAATCTGCTTCTGTTTAGATATTTCTCCATTGTATACTGTTTAGATAAGTACTGATTGCCACCGAATTATAGTCACACCTACCAATTGTTAAAGCATATATAGAGTTGGTTTTATATCAGAAGTTCTAAAGACGACGAACATATTTATCTTGTAATCGTCTGCAACAATATATTGAAGCAAGAGTATCACAATATTATGAGAAAATAACTATATACATGTTTATTATATACCTATCAATAATTATATACATAGTACCTTCATTTTCTTACAGTGGTATACAAAACTCTGTATTACCTCTAGAGGTTTTCTGAATCCGTATCAGTATGCTACTAAAAATAGATTCCGTATCACTATCCTACTTAAAATTGAAAAGGGAAATTCCTAAAAATTATTGCATTTACACCAGTTTGCACGAGAACGTCAAACAAACAAAACAAGTACGTCGCACCAATGAACTTTAACTTGTAAGCTGTAGCTACAACCACAAATATATTAAAATACGCCCATTTCCCTTCTACGCTTTATCAAAAAATAAGCCTTGACACATTTAGAAACCTTTTGTATTTCATATGTATGCAACATAAATGTAAATATTTTAATCATATGTAGAAGGTATATAATACAAGGATCATTACTAGAGTAGCGTGTTCTGGAAGGTTTTTATCACCTCTCGTATGTAAATGCCAGATCAAGGATCACACTCGAGGCTCCGCCTCTCGTGAGATCCTTCATCTGTCATTTACCTACTCGAGGCGATACAAACTTCCAGAACACGTTACTCTAGTAATCCTATAGTATCACATATTTGGTAAATTCGTATTTGACGTACTTTTATTATATTTAGTTTTGAAATATTATTTGCATCAATGAACAAATAAACCAACAGATGCAGCGTTTAATTAATTAACCTCATTTAACCCAATTCCCACAAACAAAATGAAATGACAAACACACTTATTGTTTTACCTAATTCTAAAATGCTTGTGATTTTGTTTTTTATTTCAGCCGTTTTTTAATCAATACTTCTTATTTGAAATTGTGTTCTCTTTTTTCGTATCAGAGTGATGCGTGTTATGTAAATTGTTTACCAATTAATGGATACTGATGCCTTTAGTTTTGCGTCATATTTTAATCATGCCATTAGAGGTATGTGATTTAAGAATAAAATCAGGCGACCGATAGAACAAAGATTCCTTCCCCGTAACGATTTGGCGAACGTAAACGGTTTATGGAACGAACACAAGCTAGTAAAGGTATAGTAATCTTAGGTTTAAACATAGTTGTAGCATGTCCGGTAACATTTCCTTTGATGAATGCAGATCATTATATCGTTTAATTTAGGGTAACTAAAGAGGCGTGGCTATATCGTACTACAATTACCAGATAGAGGAATTTAGATTACGTTCACTCTGATGTCACAGTTTTACTAAGTACACGAAGCTGCAAAACGATATAGTCTGTCTTAGCTCGTCTGTTATTTAAACAACTCGATGGGCTATGCCCATCGCGGTGTTTAAATAAGCCAATTCGCTGAGACAGAGTGTATCTATTACTTATTTCATACAACATTCATATGTATCGTCAATCTTAATTGTTGCATCGAAAAAGCACGTGAAATGTGTAAAATCGTTGTTGACATTGATGAAGATGAATTGAATATAACTTCTCATCAATTGAACAATATCTTATTATTAAATGGCCTTATCAATGTTATAAGTGTACCAACAGCAGTAAAAGTACATTTAAAGTCAAACAGAAAATGTAGGATTCAAAGACCACAGTCAGCCTCAAACAAGCACAGAAACAAACAAACACAAAGATGAGTAAAATGCCATATGTGTGTGTGTGTGTGTGGTTAAACCAGGTTCTAGGGTGCAGCAAACCTCACTCTTACCCTATTGTCATCCCAATAAGACGAGTGTAAACCCGTCAGATAATATTCTCTAAAAAGCAAGGCAGCATTACTAGGCAATATAAGTATCACATAAATGATTATACATATATAATATTAAAAAGTGACATTGCAGAAGCCAGAGCAACAATAGAACACATTGTTAAAGGTACGATAAGACAAGATTTAAGACAAACATCAAACGCTTCCGTCTCATGCGGTTATTGGAAGACGTCATTATAGGGTCACAATCTGTCCGGTCATCGCATAATAAAAGAGTAAAGCATAGTGGCAAACTGTAAAATGGTCAACTACTAAACATGCAGTGAGTTGTAAAATGATAGGGTCGTAACCTCTTTTGATCAACGTTTTAACAAGTTTAATAAATATTGTATGAAAGTGAGTATGACCCAGGATCTTACAAATACTGATAAAGGTGATCCTTTTGTAGCAACAAACACAATTAAGAGAATAAAGCAGCAGACTCGGTTTTCTTGAGTCTGTTCATGATAAGTAATGAAAGAAGCAAACCTCTCATGCCCCCTAGCACCGGCTTAAGCGGTATTCTACTTCAAAGCCACCTATATTGGGCTCGTTGGTCCTCGTCAAAGTTTGTAAATCACATCACCATAGAAGTCAGTCCTTGTCTCAAAATAGTTCTTAAATTACTTTAATATTTTAAAAGTAGATCAGGGTTACGATAATACCATTTTGCGAAGGTTTTACGATGCTTAAGGTAACGGTAGCCTTATTGGGAGTAACGTTTTAATTATACAAATATTACGAATATTAAAATTCTCAACACGACTACAAGAACCAATAATTTGAGAAACATAGACCCCATAAGTAGCTTGGGGAAATGCTATAATAAACAATATCAATATTAAAATCATCTCTCTTGCCATAGCTTTTATCTCACCATTTTCAATAGTGATATATGTAAATCAAGAAAAGTAGCACCTGTATAAGAAATTTTAGCTTTGTTTAGTTGAAGTTCTTTGGATAGATATTATTAACCATAGTAGAACAGAAAGGATTTTTAATGTTTAATATGTCATCCAGATACCGAGAGGTGTCATTAAAGGCTTCAATAAAATCTGCCTGAAAATCGGACCATAACCGTCAACTTTATTAGAACTAATTATTCCAGTAAGTTCCGTTAACATCATTGACTCGGGAATTATAAATACTCCGAGCAATATCTACCAACATTTTGATACATATATTCTCAAGCACAGGCAAATGCCATCGACGCTTCTAACACCTCACGCTATCTGGATAATATACTTTATACTCCTGAACTAAATCTCAATAGAGCTATCGTTTCGGATTCTGCCATTCCTTGATTTAATTTCTTGATTTACATATTTCTTTTGAAACCGGAGTAGTAATTTTATAACTAAAATGTATGATAAGAGAGATGATTTTGATTTTGTGAATTATCTACATCAGATGGGGATATCCTCAATACTGTTTCTTATGGCGTGTATATTTCTCAGTTAATTCGTTTTGCCAGAGCTTGTAGCCGTGTTGAAGACTTCAACATTCGTAATCTTAACATTACTGAAAAACTTACGTAAGAATTGTTCTAAGTTATCTTATCGCAACACTGATTTCCTTGACAAATATAATAGCAATCTTTAAAAACTTCTGCGATAAGGTTTATCACAACCCGTCCTTTATCAAGATGTGATTTACAAACTTAAGAAGATTTTTGGTCGTGATAAGTTTCTTGAGATATTAAATTGTTTAGAACAGTTGTAACAAAGGTTACGACCGAAGTATTCTGAGGCGCACTACATGCTTGCTTAGTTGTAGTCCCTTCTACAGTTTGGAATTATGCTTTCCTCGTTGATTGTGCAACGGCCGGACAGGCGGTAAACTCTATAACAACGTGTTCCTAAATCATTAAGACGGGAACCGTTTGATTTGTAGTACCCTTAACGGTTTCCCCGTGTTGCTCTGACTTAAGACAAGTTACAGAGTACATATGAGATTAGCTTCTTGCGTTTAACTTATTTTTGATATATTATATACATGAACATTTCTGTGTTTTTCTTATTACACCTATCTTACGCTTTCTCAAATGTAAGGGGTTTACTCGGCGGGGATTATTTTTATTTACACTGTCCTGTTGTTTAGGGATGATAACAGGTTACGAGTGAGGTTTGGTACACCCTTGAACCGGTTTAAACTCCCCCGGTGATCCCTTTTGCCACTGAACGTTTCAAGGCGGTATCCCTGTTGTCAACCCTTATATGTGTGTGATATTCTTTTTTACTGAATGTGTTTGTGGTGTACTTTTTGAATCACCTTTGTATTGTAATACTTGTTGGAGTGACTGTATTCTGTGAATGCTACTCTTCCGGTTGGACTTATAACATTTTCCCTGATCATCTTCGACACTTGGTTGTAAACACACACGTCTTGAACCTTTGTGTGGTAAACACAAATGAAACCCGAAAAGACCTGCCTGTTATTCTTAATTTCAAGCCCTAGTCCTTAGCAGGCGACACAATTAGAGCAAGCTAGAAGCCGCAACAGATCGTCACTGACGAAATGTATCACTACGCTAACAGACAGAGCATCAGCTGTCATTTTGATTGGGTGTTTATTCGCATAAAAGAGGTAAATACATCCCACTCACTGTATAGGGGCCCTGGCCTTGTGAAGAGAAGAAACAGTTCTCCGGATCAGACAAATACCATCTAAATCGTAAATAAGCTGTGGGAAATGGAAAGACAATTGAAGAATGTGATGTGTGGGCCTATACTTTTTTCTACTAAGACAAGAAACAAGATGATACATTGTATCTCGAAATATTATAAACCCTGTTTGGCCCCCGTACATCCAGCTTTGCAAACCTGGGATAAAGTAGCTCATCTGCATATTAATGTCGAAAGGACCAATGCTTCCGAGCAAAAGTAGTTATTTTTCAGCAAAAAAGAATAGAGGTAAACATTTGCGATATCAGCGGGAAAATGGCATATTCGTCACCTAATGGAGACAATCTTAAAGAAAGTCTTCGTCAAAATGTTATAATTGCAGAATTTACAAATTGTATTACTACGCTGTAGAAGCGGCATTTCATGACCCGCGATCACTATTAATCGAGTGGAGAAGATTTTTTTCGAATCCGACTTTTTACATATGAATAATGTTGCTCCGAATTAATAAATGATGGAATACATACTACAATAACAAATATATGTAAACAATAATAAAATTAGATGTACGGCCCATATTTCTATCATTTGCAAGCGTCGGAATTTAATAATTACACTCTGATCCCTTCGAACTCAAGAAGACGCTTTTCGCTAGTTTTGTCAACATATAACCAAATTCGACACAGAACACAGAACTTATATTCATAAATGCATTTACACCATGTAAACTCAACAGAACTGTTCAATTTCCAAATACATAGTCCATCAGTGCTTTCAGCACTTTGATTTTAGTACTTTTGACATCCACATTTAGTTTATCGATATAATGATGAAGTTTTTCTCTTTAATTTAGTGTCATTCTGTCGTTCTGTATATATATCTTCGATAAAAGGTGCGTCTTGTATCAGCCATTCAGAAACGATACCAGAATCTCGGTAAAATAGCTGCCACGTCAAACCTTTTTTTAGAAAAACTGTTATAGACGTTTGTCTTGAAAAAAAGCAAGCGTCGCAGATGATCTTGAATATTTTATCTGTTTTTCCACAGTGACTCCGCTTTAATGAACCAAATTACAAAATAATTACAAAATCTTTTTAAATGGACCAACAGTATTCAAGTAAACTCAAATGTATCGAAATATATCTTCAATTATGAACTCGCCGTTCCTCATAAAAGGTCGATGCTAACAGTGCAGCATATGATCCTTTGGTGTATTACTGTGGGGCACCGTTTAACTATCTATTTACTATTGATGGATATCCATAATTCCTTTATGAATAACCATAATTCAATTTTACTATATGTATCCATCGATTTATATATATCTTAAAATGAATTATATATCTATACTTTAGTGGAAATATGTATATCTTATATTCGATTTTAAGATATCAATAATTCAATTTAAGATATCCATATATCAGTTTATCCTTCGTGGAACTAATGGCTGATCCGATAATATAATAAATATCCATCTAAAATAAAAAAACTTAATCACAAATGAATTATGGATATCTATTAATGAATATCTATAAATGAATTATGGATAGCCATACATTGTGAATAATCCACACATTGTGAATAAATAGTAAAACGACACCCCATATATTCCGGCGTTTTGTAATGACAATGCATCTCCTTCTTGTAAAAGGCGTGTTAGGTAATATAATAAAGCCTATTATCTCAAAATTAATTCATTAATTGAGTCAACAGAAAGTAGTAATTGCCAACGTTCTTCTCAGATTCCCTTCACGGATATTTGTTTCAATTAAGCTCAGTCGTAGTGCATTGATTTATATTGTATCTAGTTTAATGATAAAGGAAAAATCAAGTACAAACACATACGTTTCACTGCAAAATATTGCTCGTACACATAACAAATAAAAGACAAGTCATTATATTTAAGATTTTGGTTATAATACAAGGGCCAATTTACACTGGTCTTATATTCATGTGACAAACATAGTTTGTCTCAATGTCTCGCATAACTAAGCTCTGAAACTACGTTCTATCTCCATCTAAAAGTTCAATACTCCACGATGGAAATAAACTCTGTCTCTGTCGAATCTATCGTCATGTGTCTATCTTATGTATAGTTTGTCGCAGTCATACAATGGGACATTATAATACCATTTGACAAAATATGTATTGTAACTATTGTATAGTTGGATATTTTCGACATCTAAGACATGTTATGTACACATTAAATATTTTATTTACACAGTTTATATTTTGTTTCCACATTATATGTATCATGGTTACATTAATGCATTAATATATACAATATCGATATAAATACATATACAAGTAAGAGCGCTCTAACTAATTATAATTGTACTACATGTGTCGGTTCAGTTTGCTAATGATTTATGTCAAAGCTGTTTTTGAAAAATTATATAGAAGAGAATGCCTCACTCCTATTGTAGAATCAAAAGTCTAACATCTATACCCTTGGAAGGTATAATTATTAAAAAGGTATCAGCAATGACACAATTTAAATACACATATAACCATCTTATAATTACAATTTACACTTAATTAGAAGCAATAACGAAACGAAAATCGCAAAACAAACGCAAGGTGTCTGCCATAATAAAGAAAATTAAAAAAACAATACATATACTAGTTTTAAAATAAATTAATCAACGTTTTCCAATGCAATATTTCTGGAAAAAAAATCAGAATTTTGCTAAAAATGACACCTTTTAGTCTTCATTTGATCTTTGTTTGTCGACTCATCTAATTCTTTTTCGCATTTAGTTAATACACACATTTTTTTATTTTGTGTTCGCCATTTCCGATTCTAGGTAACACATTAAAAGCAAAGTGTTTGCAAAATAAGTAATAGATAGAGTCTGGTCTCAGTGAGTTGGCTTATTTAAACACCGAGATGGCCGTAGCCCATTGGGTGTTTAATTAACCAACGAGCTGAGACAGACTCTGTATTTAGTAACACTGTGACGTCATACTGACCGAACTATAAATTCCAATATCTGGTAGTTGTAGTACGGTATAGCCACGCCCCATTAGTTATCCTAAATTAAACGATTTAATGTTCAGCATTCATCAAAGGAAATGTCACCGACCATGCTACAAACAGATATATATATTGCATCAGTCGCTTAAAATTAAATATTAATTCATGTAATTGTTTTATTACACGATACTATCAATAAACTTAGTTGTAATAAAAACAAGTATAACAGTCGAACAGGAAATTCAGCTTTCACAGAACACAGTAATCCCAAAAACATGCAAAACTACAAACATGAATGGCAATGTTAATAAGGAATAATGGCATATGACACAAAAGGATTGACAACAGGGCCACCGCCTTGAAACGTCCAATGGAAAAAATAGGCCGCTGGGAGTTTAAACCAGGTTCTAGGATGCACCAAACCTCACACTTTACCTTCTGTCATCCCAATAAAACGGGACAGCGTAAATAATGAAATTAGCGCCATGAACTATTCACTAACCAACAAACATTAAGGCAATATAAGTAAAACACAAAGATGCTAGTGTATATATAAATACTAAAAAACAATAGCCTAAAAGCCACAAAAAGATACTCATTGACTTGGCAGAAACCAGAGCAACAAGAGAATAAACCATTGAGTGCACGACAAGACTAGATTGCAGACAAACATCAAACGTCACCGTCCTTTTTGGCTTTTGGTAGACGTCATCACAGCCTGACCAACATGTTTGGAACATTTTTACAAACATTTTTCTCGAAGGTTCTAATTTTGAAAGAGTTTGCAACGAATTAAACAAAAATGCAGTTAGAAAGAAGTGTTTTTAAAGGGTCATTTGATGACTGTGTCGGCCTAAAACTGATTGAGTGGGTCAAGACGATATCATTATTTAGTTGTTAAGGAATTGTCCAGCAAAAGTGTTTTCTGTGGGGCTATTATGCGGTATTGATTGATCATAAAACGCCATATACATAACATTCAACGCATTCATATTGTGTTCACTTTTTTCCCATTAAGATGTATATCCGGCACCCGACGCATGTATAATCTATATCACTGCAACCGCCTGTTGATATGACATGGTCCACGTCTGCTATTGAGATGTCGAAGCCTTGTAACAATATAATAAGGTCACACAAGGTTTCCTTGATCCTTTTTGTAAATTCTTTAAGAGCACCAACAAGTTCGATATGCCGTAGCAATGGCTGCCATACGAACCTTTGTCATTTGTACCAAAATATTGTAAAGAAGGCGATAGTGGGAGAGAATCAACGACAAACAAAACTTGGTTCTAAAAGACAAATATCCCCTGTAATTCGGAAAGGATAAAATGAGAATCAAGTTCTTCTTAATATACTTTAGACATAATAAACAATAAGTTCCCAAGACACTTGTCTCTTATACTAATTGCTTTTTATCTTAATGTAATGTATTATCTGGATTTCTTAAATAAGACTTTAGCTAATATTTACATATCATATACACTATTTGTTTCCTGTTGAAATGTATTTATAAAGGTCTTATTATAACTTATTAAAAGAAATTAAAGGAATTAAATCAAATATTGTGCTCTGATATGGGAACCTATGGGGCATTTGACATATCTGTTTTGCATAATCAATGCTATAAATATGGAAACCAAGCAGTATGCATAAACATCCGAGTTTATGTCTTACGTGTGACTCGTGTTTATATCGCACTGGCCGTGGCTTTAGGCACTGTAAACTAGGTCCTACATCTTTCCCACAGTTATGTTCTTTTATTACCACAAATGTCTCCCCAAACTAGTCAGAATGCATAATGTTACTTCTTTTATTTTTAAAAAGGAAATCGCGGGGACTGAGCATTTCACACGATCCACTAGCAAAGTCGGACACGCGATGTTCAAATGCTTGGGCCTGCAACTTAATAAATAATAATAAAGGTGATCCTTTGAGAGCAACAAACACAATTAAGAGAATAAAGCAGCAGACTCGGTTTTATTGAGTCTGCTCATGATAAGTAATGAAAGAAGCAACACTTCTCACGCCCCCTAGCACTGGCTTAAGCGGTATTAAAATGGGCCAGATACGACCCTGACTTGTGATCGTTATTCAGCTGCCGAAGGCAGCTGACTCTTATATGGCTTTTATATTTGTCTATGGTTAACAGACTGTGACTCATGTAAGTGGCAATAAGCATGCTTTACAACTTGAATTCCTAGAGAACTCGTCTGAAAAACTTGAATGGTATAAACACATATTTTGTAATGTTGAAAGGTTACCATTTCACTTGCTGAAATGACTTTTTCGTAAAACAGTCTACTGAACTGTAGCATGTAATCATTACTAGTATATGTTAGCCAGACCGTATCATGCATATGTCTTACTTGCAGATATCGGTCTGGGAAGATTAGGCCAATAAAGCGCCAACTAGCGATTAGCACAATTTATGTGCGCGTGATTTCTTCACGCGCATAAAGTCGACGTTTGCGTGACGTCATATTGTAAATAAACTACAACGTCAATTGTTGATGCATCAATTAAACTTTTTAACGTCACTTGCTGCTTCTCATAAGTTAAAAATAAGATAATAAATTAACCTAAAAATATGTTTTTTTGAAAGTCTCTTTGAATCTCTAAAAATCTCGCCAAAATCGCCCAAAACGTTAGGGCGATTTTAAACGTCCTATTTTCCCTAGTCCCTGGTTCTGGATCCGTGCGGCATAGCGTAACGAAAAAATCAGAAGCGGGCCGGGTGACCGAGGCTATATTATATGGGCGCCATTATATGTATCGACGAAACATTCAGAAGCCTCAATAGTGCAGTTGGCCGAGGCGCCGTGTTAGTGCCCAGGAAGGTAGGGTTCAAGCCTACTGATTTCCTTTTTTTTTTTTTTAAATTTTCATTGGTTTATATTATTCCTTTACATTTTTCATTTTGATAACGCAATCTTATAATTACACATGGTAACAGTGAACATTTTCTTTTGTGTTGTAATGTACACTCTAACGCACACGTGGACAATTGTATTTCTGTGGTGATGTGTACTTCTAGCACGTCGTATTACAAGGTAATTGTAATCAATATGTAAGGCATGTCAAGGTTTTAGAACAGAAAGAAGCGAGGTCGCCAACATTGATTTAAAATGCTTGGTAGGAAGAACTGATGGTAAAAATCGGGAAGAATGTAAGAAAAAACGATCGTGGCGTGTTTATGTCTCCGTGACAACATTTTTTTTTTTCAATATTGTTTTAACACCTGTGACTTTATATATTATTATGTTAACCTTTTGTCTCTCGCCTGCTATTTTACCTTGCGTAAAACCTTGCTTGTTTAAATTGATATATTTTGCTAATCAACACTCTATTGTAATTACCAGCATTTTCATATCCTTGAACTTGAACTGAAGACCCTCCAACCCTCCAACCGTTTAAATATATATTGCAGCTTCTGGGTCACACTACTGTTTGGGATAGTCATGGGCCCACTTTCTTGAACGTTAACACCACAAACGTTCAGTGTAATGTGTGCAGTAAGAGCAGAGGTTTGAACGAAATATCCATTCGACTGGCTGCTTGTTACTTCCTCTTCTGGATATACTGTTAGCTAGATCGGTTTTGTCCCATTTTAGTTCGCAATTGGCTACCAAAAGAAATATATTTCGTAAAAAGGTTTTGATATATGCAACTGCTTGACAGTAGCAACATTTGCAATATTGTAATTGATAGAAATTCATAATTAAATTAAAGAAAACCATACTACTTTTACAATTTCTTACCCGAAAGGTACAAAGAAATATAGAGTCTTATCCTATTTTCCATAACTTTATTTCCACTTAATCTCTAATTGCTACGAAACTATCATGATGAATTAATATTTACAACATTTTAATAATAATGATGATATTGTATCTCACATGATTACTGATCTCTTGTATCCAGGAAAAAGCCTGGAAATATCCCCGAACAAAGAACATCCTCCCTTTTTATAAGATCCCTTCCAAATAAGGAGTTAGCATGATCGTAAATATTAGCATGCTAACTCATCAATCTTATATCATACAAATAAGGAATGCTAACACATAAATCATATAGCATTAGCATAAGCCTGGTTCATAGAGCACCTCCCAAATAAGGGATGCTAACCCATAAATTATGATCATTCACATTAGCCTGAGTTAGCCCTGTAGAGTGATACACCTCTATATTTATGGTGCTAACCAAAGACAGACATAGAGTCCTCAGTAACCAGGCTTGAATACTGGTACCTGTACACAATTACAACACCCCCCTCTCCCGGGCTTGATGTTCCGCATTAAAACCTTAAATCCCTCTCTGTAAACAAGAAATCAGTATGAACATTCACACTAAATGAAATAATGTCAAATTACATGTTGAATAAAGTAATAATCAAAGTTGACTTGTGCAGAATATTCTTACAAAGTAAAGTATGCAATATTTAGAGTAAATGAGTAAACATTTCATTTTCATTTGACAAATACTTTGTAACATGTATTAAGTTTTACTTGAAATGAATAAAAATATGTGGTATATGTTTAAAGAATTAGAACAAGCATCCTAAGAACAATATAAAACAAAATCCATGGTATATGTTTCAATGCTCATTGCATAAACTTGCCACACTGTTAAAACAAGAGTCCTAATTCTGCACAGTTGGTCAGTCCTAGACTTACTTGTTATTTCTTTATTTTCTAACACAATCACACAAGTGTTCATTTTTGTATCATTCACACTGTGTCCTGGTGCCATTTAAATCAAATGAAATTCATCTCTTGCAACAGAATTAACAATGAAAATAATGGCCTTATAAACATAATATTGGCACAATATCTCGCGTTTCTGCATTTCTTTAAATGTTACTATTGTGATATCTGAAAAGGGAACTATTAATTAAATAAAATCCGTATTTCGTATTTCGTGAATTTCACTATTAAATTCCCATTTAGTGAATATCACTTGTAAATTCCCCACTTTGCGAATACATTAATTAAGACGCATCACAACATGGTATAGAGATATAAAATATATTGTAAACATAATCTATAATGAAACTTTCAAGGACTCACAATCCATTTTTCCTTCTTCACAGAATTAATAGAGTATTTTGGCACTATAAAAAAAAGAATATAATCCAGGCTTGAATAATTTTTCATTTGCTCCCAAAGATTTCAGCTGTCCTGGAGTTGATTTTAAGTAGATCTTCCAAGAAATCAGGCGGAATTTCGCTTCTCTCCGGTCTAGTGACCTGCTGCCCTAAGATATGCACCTCTGTCAATATGGCGGACACCGAAGCAGAGACGTTCCGTTGCTGAACTAGGGAGATCTCATCAAGGGTTTGCCCTAGCTGTTGGTGCAGGTTATGAATCTAACTCATTACCTGTCGATGGTTTCTGTCCAATTTTGCCTCTAAGTTGGCCAATAGTAAGTTCGATCCATCCCCGATACTCAGATTATCTCCCAGTTTGATTCGTTTTGGCAGAAACGCACTATTACTTGCATGAGATATTGGCCTGTATGCACCAGTAGATTGTATTGTGGTCATCTGATTGGCAATAACTGAAGAGTTCCCAATTTCAGGTTCACTATTGGTGACAGAAGTGCCGCTTCTGCCGTCTGCGATAATTTTAAAGTGGTTGATCTCACAAGAATGCATTGTCTGTTGAGCATCAATTGGCTCGGTGTAATTAGCAAACATCATGAGGTGCTGTTTCTTGTGTCTAGTTAAAGATGATTTGTGCCTAAAATCCTTTTTACACATTTCGCACGTGTACATGCAATGTTATTACTTAGAATCAGTATTGGACTAATAAACACATTGTCAAGTAATATCCTTTATTTGTAGTCCAAAAGGTTTAATATTAATTTTGTTCAAATACACATTTAAACATCCACTCTGTTGAAGACTTAATCACAAACTGACCAGGCATTTACTTGTTCATCAGGAGTTGTAATGTACTTTCTATATGGCCATAAAGGCTTAATGACAGACATTTAACAGTACTCCTGTTTAAGTTTGTGTTGTCAATAATGAAATGGTTTATGTTGAACTCTCTGACTTCTGCGTGCCTCAAATTTCCTGTTAGTCTCCATCTTCAGGTGTTTGGAACTCAAAGGGACTGCTAACGGTGACTTGACATGTTTATGCTTCATGTCCATGATATGGTTTCAGTCTATCATGGTGCACAGCCTTGCTTTTGTAGTAAGTCCCTTTCTTATCTCCAACAAAAGTTCACTAATTTTCCTGTGAACAATGTAAGGTGATAATGCCGCATGACTGGATCAATTTTCTTACAATATCCTTTAGTTCTAGATTTGTTTAAACATAAGACTAATTCTCCCAATTTGCACTTCTTAGCACTTCGTCTGGTATCATAATCCTGTTTGTGCCATTTTTTCGTGTTTTTTTCCAAAGCCTGCCTTGCAATGTCATAAAGTTTGCACAATTTATCTTCCATCAATGTATACCAGTTGAATTTCTGTCTCAGCTTCGAATAGCATTTGTCTATGCCTAAGTGTGCTCCAGTATATGAGTATGTGCTGAGACTAACACTTCTTTTCACAAAACTCGAGGAACAATTAACTGACATATTCCTCTTTATTGCTCATAATGAATCTCATAATTAATATACCATCAATCAACAGCAGTTCCAACAAGTCCCAATGCAACCACATATTTCGCACACTGCTGGGGAATAACCTGCAACTGAGTTCCTTTGGGGTCGTTTACTGTCCGACTTGAGCCACTTAACAACTGGAGCAATATCAGGATCTTGGTGCTGAAGTTTTGTCATTCTTTCTGGTGAATAGTTAACTGTACAGAAACCTTTCAAGCAACCTGACGACTGTGACGATTGGGGTGCTGCATTTCCGGACAATGAGCCATCCATTTTGTCAGAATGTATGCCATTTCTATTTTGCCCATTAACGTTACTTTAACGAGAAATGAAATTTCTGTCATGTAATAATCCATTACTTTCAGAACACTGTCGGATACGCAATTGGCTCATTCCACAGCGACTAATTTCTATGATTCTGAATAGTCCCAGTCTTTTACAACAAGAAGGAGTATTCAACTCCACAATTCACCTGACCGTAACTTCACTCTGGAAATCCTTACAACTGACGATTTGTCCAAACGTTCATACCTGTGCACACTATCCTTTTCAAACAAGGGAACAACATTGTCAAATTGCGCAAAGTCTGACCAGGCTTTGTGCCTCTTTAAGCACGTTGGTTGTACACCCATAACACGGTAATTCCCATTAATATCCAATCAACAACCACTGTCAAAACTTGTCATTTGACAATCATCTGCTCCAAGACACAGTTGACAGTACTCCAACAGAAACATTTCAAACAAAATATTCATCAAAGAAAAATTCCTTTGTGAAAACAGAATCCTCTTAGAAGGTTTGACACCTTCGATCTAGTCTCTGATGAACATAGTATTTCGAAGTACAGAAACAAATCATACATGTGTAGTCCATTGTTCATTAATCGTAAAGTTCGTTTAAAGGGAGTTGTATTTACGGGTTTGGCATACTTATTGATAAACACTATACACTTTTTATTTGTGTCTCTTGTAGTCATATTGAGTGTCATATGACCAAACATAAACACAATCTAAAGTTTCAAGTTCTAAACTCTGACCTGTGTTTAAATTCATGTTCTGCAAAAAGCCACCTTCAATGCAAACAGAAGTTGCTATTGTTTCAAACGAACATTCCGAAACTATATTAAAACATCAAAAGTAACATCATGATTTTCATGGTGATTGTTACTATTCTAATACGTGTACAAGTCCGATCTGCAGAGTTTTGCTAAATGTATTACCTCTTCAGAATTGTGTTACAGTTTAGATCCCACCAGTGCCACCAGTTTTACAATTTCTTACCCAAAAGTACAAATAAATATAGAGCCTAATCCTATTTTCCATAACTTTATTTCCACTTAATCTCTACTTGCTACAAAACTATCATGATGAATTAATATTTTTTACAACATTTTAATAATAATGATGATATTGTCTCTCACATGATTACTGATCTCTTGTATCCAGGAAAAAGCCAGGAAAAATCCCCGAACAAAAAAAAACCTCCCTTTTTATAAGGTCCCTTCCAAAAAGGGGTTAGCATGATCTTAAATATCATCACTCTTATAGCATCTTAAGAATGCTAACACATAAATCATATAGCATTAGCATTAGCCTGGTTCATAGAGCATCTCCCAAATAAAGGATGCTAACCCATAAATTATGATCATTAGCATTAGCCTGAGTTAGCCCTGTAGAGAGATACACATCTAGATTTATGGTGCTAACCAAAGACAGACGTAGTGTCCTCAGTAACCAGGCTTGCATACTGGTACCTGTAAAAAATTACAAGACTACTATAAAGAAGTTTAACTGTGTAGTTTGCTAAACAATTCAAATAACACTGTCTTGTATTCCTTAACACGTATTGATTACTCAATTTCAGGACTAGACAGTGTTGATGATTGTATTATTTAAATAATTTGCAATGAGTCCATTTTATGAAACAAACTAGCACTAATATAGCTGGAGTTCCGTGAAAACTGTCTCTGTTATACTATATACGGTTGCAGTTATCATAAATTCATAAGATTATATGTTTCATTTAAATATTTTGAAAGCTCTTTATCAAATTTCCAAGGGAAAGCGTAAACAACAACTATATTAAACCTATTAAACAAAAAGTAAACACGCGAGATTTGTACAACACAGAAGACTTGCTCCCGACAACCCCAACCCATAATACCATAAGATATTATATTTTAAACAGATTTCAACCAATGCCTAAACGGTCAAAATCTCAGTATTTTTCTCTCTTGAAGAGACTCAATAAAACCGAGTCTGCTATTTTTCTCTATTGTTTGTGTTTGTTGCTTCCAAGGGATCCATTTCAGTATTTATTGACATTCACACTAGCGTTTGTGTACTGCTTTGTTGCGGCCGTAAAACGTCGCGCCCCGACTACAAATTAGTAGTGTTATTATTTACTGGTCCTTTGGGATCATAAAGCCATTTCTGTGTTGCTTTAAAGTAGAATATCGTTTAAGCCGGTGCTAGGAGGCGTGAGAGGTGTTGCATCTTACATTTAATTCTCATGAACAGACTCAATAAAACCGAGTCTGCTACTTTTCTTTCTTGTTTGTGTTTGTTGTTTCCAAGGGATCCCATTTGCAGTATTTATTGACAAAAAATCCGGTGTTAAAGCATACTGGATTCCTAAATTACATAAGCGGCCTATAAAGTCCGCTTTATTTCGAATTATAATGCCTGTAGCACTAAAACATCTCCAAACTTTTACTTCTTGTCCCACTGCATGTAAAAATCAGGTTAAACAATATTATGCTGACGCTTATGACAACTCTGGGATTAATTTACTTGGGTGAATTAAATATTTACGAGACGTTCTTTATAAAATTTGCAATACACCTCAAGTGATTTAGGATATGCTTTGAACTATAGGTTACTTAGCAGTGATTAACAATACGTTATATTGTATAATCATTCCATGTATGACTAAATCCGTAATATAGAGCAGAGAGGTATTATTACAAATAACACTTGTATGAGGTAGTAGCAATCACATCTGTAATGTATGTCAACAAGATGTATGTACACTTGATATTTGAAATAAAATGTTAAATATCAAAAACAAACAAAAAAGTTCTAACTATACGTATTTATGACTTCTCAGCACTATAGACAACCTTACCACATCACCTTATATTATTGCTGTCTTTCAGAAAACTATCGCTAGAGAAAAACTACGTTTTTGGCCTGTAACAATATTATAGCATTGTTAATAACGGCAGTTCAGACAATTACACTATGTGCACTTGCCACGAAGTTTGTGAAGCACTCATTTTCCTATTGGATAATATTTTCGTCATGTATGGACTACAGTTTATATACAAATTGTTGGTATCCCTATGGGTACGAACTGTGCACAGTTCTTGTACTGCTATGTTGAGTCTTTCATCCGATGTGATTGAAGCCTTTAATGCACCTCCCGGTATCTGGATGACATATTGCACATTGACAATCCTTTTTTTCTACAATGGCTAATAGTATAAAGTACCTCAACTCAACAAATCTAACATTTCGGATACTGTTGCTTCTTTTCCTGATTTAAATCTCTCTATTGAAAAGGGTGAGATAATCTGTATATTCTATGACAAGAGAGATGATTTTAATTTTGATGTTGTTAATTATTCCCAATTTGATTGGGACGTTCCCCATCCTACTTCTTATGGGGTATATATTTCTCAACGTAATCGTTTTGCTAGAGCGTATTGGTGATTTTAATATTCGTAATATTTGTATAACTAAAAAGCTAAAGTTGTTAAAACGTTTATCAAAAAGGGCTATGACAACATCATTTTCCAACGCACTGCATGTTTAATGGTTGACCTTTTTGCAGTTCGCCACTATGCTTTCCTTTTTGTTTGTGTGACAGATTGTGGACCCATTGATGACGTCTACCTAAATCCTCCAAGAACGTTTGCGTTTGATGTTTGTCTTAAATCGTGTCTTGTTGACCCTTAATGGTTTGTTCTCTTGTTTCTCTGGCTTCTGCCTGGTCATTGTATACTTGCTTCGTGGCTTTCTAGTCGTTTTTTTATAGTATATATACATGATCATTGTTGTGTTATATTGCCTAGTAATGTTGCCTTGTTTGTTAGAGAATATAACCTGATGGGGATATATCTGTTTACACTGTCCCGTTTTATTGGGGTAACAATAGGCTAAAAGTGAGGTTTGCTGCACTCTAGAACCTGGTTTAAACCCCAAAACGGCCTTTTTGCCACTGGCCGTTCCAATGTGGTATCCCTATTGTAAACACATTGTGTTTGTGATGGTATACCTTGCATTTTATTCATCTTTGTAGTTTGTTTGTTTATGGTTGTGTTTGTGGTTGACTGTGGTCCTTGAATGCTATATTTCCTGTTCGACTGTTCCAATCTCTCTACCTATGTTTTGGGCTGCCCGAGAATAACATTATTCTGCTGTAAAGAACAGTATATGATAATATGCTGTTTGTTTATTGATGAAACTATTTAATCACTTGTTGAAACTATGATATATTTTACATTTCATTCAAGACGTAGTGTAGCATCTACGCTTATCATCTAATAACATAACGAAATAATATTTCTATGGTTGTCAATCCATGAGAGCACAGTTTGTCTATCGGACTGGTATTGATATTGGATGAAAATACACATGAACTCTTTATGATTGGTCAAACTGGGATATACATATCATTATGAATAATAATAGGTTCTGTCAGAAGCGGTCCGATGTTCTGTTGATTTGTTTCGATGTCCTTACTTTATTTTATTACATTTCTATGTGCGAAAGATTGGGATTTCTCAGCGAAAAAATATTCATAATCGCTAAATATGTATAACTAACTCCGAACAAAAAAAAAGACTTTGACGTTCAGTCATGGCGTCAATAAAGTGTTGCTGACGTCGAAGTCATCCACCAAGAAAGAAACAAATATTTCTGTTAAAATCATACAAAAATTGATTTAAAATTATTTAACTGATTGGTTCTATTATATTGAAATCCTTCACTCGAAGGTAGGCGTGTTTTTTCAATCACTCGCATAAGCTCGATCGTGAAAAGAACCAGACGTCCACTAACTCGTGAGGATTTCCCTATAAATAGTCTCTATTTGATCAGCACAGTGGATGGTGATAATGTGGTTGAACAAAATTTCCGCCACTTGAAAGATTATAAAACAAAACATATGGTAATATTTAGTAATAGCATGTTAGTATATAGCAATAACAAAACATGCAATACACGTTATGATTATGGCAAACACACTGTTATATTAGCATACACTAATGTTGCTATGCATGAGCTGTTGAATTGAATTGAATTGGGTTTTAAGGCGCACCAACACATGAAAAGGTTATATGACGCCTAACAGGCATGAACATGCCAGGCTCATCTTCCATGTACATCGCGATAAAATATGGAAAATGGGCATAGAACCTTCTCACCCTGAACTGCAGAGTTGCTGCAAATTCTATCGTAGAAACTCCATTTACGCTGGAGCCACGTTTATTGTTGTTCTGCCACTGCTCTTTTGATGCGAGCGAGATAGCACCTGAAACAATGCAGGGAACATGATGAAGACCTTTAATGAACATGAACAAAAAATGATAAAATGAACACGAATTTGGGGGAATTCTACCCCTTTGCCTCCCCATCCAAAGGGATCTGCAGTGGCCCTATTCTTTGCCCCGTGACCAAACGGGGGCGCCCGGGAACCACACGGGGCCATGAGCTTTTGAAGGACGTTTTTACTATGTACTTTTACTTACACTGACTTTTCAAAAAGAGTATAAGAGTGGACCTTCTGAAACGGCCGAACACGATACATAAGAAATATTGCAGTCTCCGTTTGATTGAGACTGTTCATGAACGGTAGTGAAATATGCTTGCTAACGCTGACGCCCCCTAGTCCCGGGGTGAGCAGAACTTAATATTCTTAAACTCAATAGTATATATGTTAACCATCCCTAAGATGGCATGCATATAGCGGTGGACATAGCGACCTTTATATTTATCACATCCCCCATGTTCGGTGGCGTATGGTCCCAGTATATAACACAATTATATGTCCCGAAGAGCGAAATAAACATAATGGAATTAAGTTTGAGTAAAAGTTAGAGTGTATAAACAACTCAAAACTGTTTCACAATAGTTTCAAGTCATTAACCATTGAAGAACTTGTAACAAAGTTCGAAATACATAAAAACAACTCAAGTTTGAACATATATACTGAAACGCAAAAGAAACGCAACATGGGAATTTCCGCTATATAGTGTTTGTACCATAGCTCTAATGGTTTTCCTTTGTTCTTGCTTATGATATAATTTTCATAAACCTGAAGGTCTGAGCCTAAACTGTGCTATAAATGCCGGTATATTTCAGCAGTGCTATAAATGACAGATTTGACAGTTATACCATGGTCTGCTCAATTTTACACGCGCGTAGTTGTATGTTTACACACAACCTGTCAATCAAATATGTAAAACACGACTACCAGTTATCAAAACAGCACGCCTTGACATTAGATTTTCCCAATAATATACACAGGCGATTGGCTGCAATAATCAAACCATGGGTCATGCTCATGTCGCGTGATAATGCTATTTCTTGATTGGATCGAGCCGTTATATTTACTGAAAACTGCAACGCCCTAAAACTTCTGGCACGCGCGTACTTGGAAAAATGGCTCTGGTACAAAACATTTATAGCATACTTTTCTCGTATGCGATTTATACTGCACTCTCGGGCCTGCGGCCCTCGAGAAGCTATAAATATTACATATACTGCACACTTAATTGCACATAATATTCCCAAGAAATCCCAAGATGTTTTGTAAAAAAAACGTTGCAATTAATTAGAGAAAGGACACAACTGTGATGTTGTAGACGTTTTAATCACACTACACCTAGTAACAAGAACTTCATAAATGTTGAAGTTGCTCTTTGAAAAACTGAGCCAGTTCAGTACTGTATTTAACGTAAATAGTTTGCACAATTTGTATCCTAAGTTTGTTCACATGTTTGAGCCAAACGCGTACTCTGTCAATAATGAAACTTTTAAGGAATACCATTTGCTGTATTATGTGTTGTTTAAGTATTTTTTCCAAAAGGAAAGGTCTTACGTAGCCATGTACCATTCGATTAACAGCAGCATATTGTACATACAATATATAACGGAAATGCCCGTGTTGCGTTTCTTTTGCGTTTCATTGTATATTAACCGAAAAACATGTGATGGTGAATTATTGATCTTAAACAAATTTACAACAAAAACTCACCATGAGAAAAGTAGGTACCGCTTAGTTTAACTGGCTAGGTAATAGCCCTTCCTTTTCATTTTTTGATCAGCAAATGCTCGCTTAACATGTCCTTTGCATGTATTATTGCTTTTCCCTTTTTGTTTGTCTGTTTGCGTGTTTGTTTCTGTGTTTTGTGGTTGACTGTCCTCCTTGAATGCTACTTTCCCTGCCGATCTTTTTATATTTCTTTCCAGTACATAGGTTCAACACATTTGTTATATCACTTTTTACCAGTTTTTCATTGTCTATATCATGTATATCGAGCATAATTCAATCTAGATGACTCGATTACGTTTGCCACAAAATGTCTATATTTTGATTTGATTTTATTGTGTCACATCAAGTAGCCACCAACAAGAATATTAATAACGTTTGTTCTCGGTGGAATCGCTGAAAACACAGATTACGGGCGTTATTAATCATGCGGAAAATAATGAATTTATAATTAATTTCCTATAGTACAGTGGTCCTAATATAACTAGCAATACTCTCTTGAAAATGGTGATTAAATTGCGGAAAATTCGTGAGTTCTAACGAGAAATTGTCGTTTGAGAAGACAAAGATTAAACATTTGAAAGAGATTTATTTTCTTGGTGCTTTATTTGTCGTTCTTATATCGTTCAATATAGCAATGGCTTGTGTCATCTGTTAGCACAAAGGGTATTGCGTGGTTGTTAACACAAATGTAAACACATTTTAAAAAATATGCAGAGTACATACCTTTTTCAAACACTACCGTTATTCAGGTGATGAGATAATACTAAAATTTAACCAATTTATCTTATGTTACTGTGTTAAGGGGAATTGACCTATCTGAAAATGTAAGGGTACACATATGAACTATATATATCTGTATATTTGAAGATGTTTGCGATTTGAATCTAATTTTTTTTTGTCGTCGTGTAAACAAGTTTTAATAATAACCATGATAACGTGTCAAATATGTCATATGACGTTTCTCAGAAAAGTAACGTTTTACTCAAATTTCAACGTTCTTAACTTCACAAAGTACCGGTATAGTCACAGGCAATTGTGTTTAATATCAATTAAAACAAATAAAATGAAATAAATAAAATTTTATCATTTAAATAAAGACTGTCACTTTTTAAATTACTAATTAAAATACAGCACAATTTTAATATGTTTTAGAGAATTTAATGTTGTATCTGAATAAAAAACAAATGTTGCTGGTCATCGGAATATTTATTTCAATATGCTTGATTTTGGGTGCTATACCCTTACGAAAAAGACGTCTCTGTCGACGTAGCGTCTCAAATATTATGTATATCGACGTTGAATCAAACATTGGAAACATTGATGCATTTTAATAATAACAAATATATGTACTGTTAAATAAAATGTGCTTTTGAATTAATATTTTTTTCTTTTCTGCAGTTTATATGAAAACTCTAAATTGTATTTGTTTGCATGTATCATGTTTTATTTTAGTCGAGTCGCTAGCATAGTACCGCATACATGGGTTGCGGATAAAGAGACACACATTGATTACAACAGCACATAATTATTAACCTAGAACTAATGTCCATGGGACACCGATGCTCACTATCGTGCTGTCAGCCAGATAAAGATGAACTTAACCGAAAAACTTGATTGTATAATTATTCTTGTATGGACGTCCGACGGATGGACGAACGGACGGACGGACGAAAGGACGGACAAACAAGGGTAACATTTTATACCAACTTCACTTTCTTGTCCCGGCATAAAAATTTCTCTCGATGTTTTGTTTTAATGGAACCGTAAGGCCTAGATATTTCATACATTTATAATCAATGAAAAGTGCCCAATGTCCAACATTTGTTCAGCAGCTGTGCTGCAATTTCTTGTTGGCAGACCAAATGAAGTCAGTTCAAAAAGCGTTCTAACTGCTAAAGTCGTCTGTTCTCGATGGTGTTTAAGCGTGCGCAGAAGAAATCAGATGCGGATTAAAAAAAAAATGTCAAAAAGATGCGGATTCAATTTTTTTAAATGTCCACAATTAATCGACTTAATGAAGAAATCAAAATTATCAAAATTAACGAACAAAATAATGTATAAACTTATTTTGAATACATAATCACATTATTTATTATTGGAAAGCGATTATAATATCGTAATTTTGCCAACGAAATGCAATTTCCGATCAGATGAAGGTGTCTTCTGAAATACCTGTTAATTAAGTCATCTTAAATTAGGTATCTCAACACGACGAGGCCTATATAGGTTTCTATAGTTTAACCCTACATATATACTATGTTATTTAGAGCCGTCCATGAGCGAGGGGAAGGATATATAAAAATCCGGGAATCTTTCCTACTCTGTTGCCTCCCTCTCATGGGCGGCTCTGAATAACAAATTTTGTTAGATGTTTATGGTGCTTTAACGTGTTCGAAAATTAGACCCCGATACTGGACCGCTCGGTTTATGTCCCCATACGATGGACAATTATCAGAGAAAATCAGAAATGTTATATGCTTTTCGAGTGTGAGTGGTGGTGAAGGAGGATTACCCCCGATCACACTCTTCTACATATTTCTCTGAAATGAGGAGAAGTGTGGTTCGGGTGTAAAGACAATATTCAACTGTGTATCTAGGATTCTGATAGAGGGCATGCCCACTGTAAATTCTTTGTTTCAAGTACATTTTCTGAACATGTATTTACCTTTAAGGGGACAACAGATGCCCAAAAGATAGGGGAATGACTAAAGTATGAATGACATGATTTCGGGAACTTACTCTTACTAAAGATTAGATTATTATGGTTCTCGTACGAGCTCAGACCGGTCTATGTCCTCATTCGACGGACGAGGCAAATGTAAGTGTCTTGCCCAAGAACACTCCAACAAAACACACTGGGCGTCAACCCGAGTCCTTCGGAATTCAAATCCACCGTGCTATCCACTAGGCCACGCCAGTCCTTTTGCAAAATATAATGCGATATTTAAAATACTTTCAAACATTGTAATGAACATTGAATCCAGGCGCACGCTTTTTTTGTATCTGGATGATATATACATAACATAATAAATATGTGAATATATGTCTTCGCGAGGGGCACACAGCTGGTTATACACCTCGCTGTGCTCTGGGCATTATTTTGGTTTTTACAACGCCAGTTCGCCAATATTTATCATAATGTTGTAAATATGAATTGGTTTGTAAGAGACGTGGGGCTTCTTTTCGGGAATCTTATTCCAATATATGTACTATAATGTTCAGGGCTTCGTTACATGTGAAGCTGACAGTAGCGAATACCGTTTTCTAGTTAAATTGACGATTTTCTAAAACATCTAGCAATTTATTTTGAATAACGTGTACAGTCCGTCTGTCAGGTAATTATCACTATATATACGGAGAGCTGCTTATTTAAACTAATTATTGATATATCACCAACATGTACAATGTACCTTTACTACAAATACCGTGGACGTCGTTATCTTCATGAACGACGTCGACAGAGACATATTTTTCGAAGGATATTGTAGTCAATACAACACTACTACTGAATACAATTTTATTTTATATTCCGACAGAAAATTATATTCTCTAAAACATATAAAAATTGTACAGTTTCCTATCTGGCCATTTAAAAGATAAAAGGTTTTAACATTGATATTTTATTAACATTTTACGGTAAAATGTAGGTAAAAGAAATAGGAAATTATATAAATAATGTTTTTTTATCTTTATTTAAATGGTATAATTTATATATCTGCTGAAAGGTTTTATCACGACGATCAGTTTGATATGAAAAAAATAATTGCTAATTGTCAAATAACTGTGACTATACTGCAACTATGTGATGTAAACACGTTGAAAACTAAGTATAAAACGACTATTATAAAAACAAAACGTCAAACATAGCCATATTGAGAAGTTATTATTAAAAACATGTTTACATGACGACAAAACAAAATTCAGATTTAAATCGAAAATATCTTCAAATTTACAAATATATAAAGTTCATATGCGTACTCTTAATTTTAAGGCCCTTTCCCCTTAAATTGATTATGCAATGTCATCAAAGCTTCGCGTGTTTGTTGTTTCTTTTGTTATCGCTACTCCAAAACTACTAGAAGGAAACATGAGAAAAAAAATCTAATCGAAACAATAGCACCCAAAAGCAATTGCACCGTTACAAACTAAATTAAATGGGCCAAATAAATATTCAATGAATCAAAAATACATTGGGTTGAAACGGTCAGTAAGCAATACGACCTACTGGTTAAGTACTATCGCTTACTGACTGCCTATGAAGATGTGTAATGATGCCTAGTTATTTGTAACTGATATTCGACTTTTCTTAGTTTGCCAAAGATGCCGCCAAATTAAACTAACCATATACCAGTTGGATTGCTATTCTTTTAGAACCATACTGTTGATGAAGGTTCTTTTATAAATGCTCGGCATCAACATAATTTATTGTTAAGGGTCTTAAAGCAACTTGATACTCATCCAGCATCTAAGGAGTTCCCCATCTTTATTTACATACTAGTATTATTTAAAACAGTGTATATGATAATACTGGTCACAGAAATTAAATTTGTAATAGCTCAGGTGTAAATCGTTTAATTGAAAATAACACCTGTCAGAATAAATGGTGTACTACAACTACTAGTTATTGGAAGTTAGAGTATGACATTGAGCTAAGATGGACATGCTACAAAACAAATAGATATGGTCTCATCTCGTTGGTTAATTGAAACACCTGGATGGGCTACGCCCATCTCGATGTTTAAATCAACCAACTCAATGAGGCCATACTCTATTTATTACCTAAAGCATGATAAAACGTATTTGTCATACTAAATGATAATTTGAATGAGCATAACACTGTGAATAGCATGCAACACCCGTGGAATTCGGGAGTTTGAGATATTTGAGTGCTCTTGTTTCCTTCCATTGTTAAACGATATCTATATAATTTAGGCATTGATTGTGTATATATTACCATGATTACATTTATAATTTATAGATTCATATAAAAAACGTTTTTCACATATTTAAATCAATAGTTTATTAATGATTATAAATATGTGCTTAATATAATTGTTATTGAAATTGCAATTGATTACAATGTAATGGTATATAGTCATCACTCGTGCCACTGCCAAAATGAGGAAAATGGTGCTATAAAAATCACAGCACCCAGACGCAATGGCACCGTAGATCCGCATTATACCACAAAGAGCAAATTAACTATACATTGAAAAGGACAATAAACACAATAGAGTGGTGAAGAAAGGGTAATCGACTTGGTAATGTCAGTATGTCTCACTGGTTAGCTTAAATCGATTTTAAGCGTACACAACCTCGCTATTATCCTGTCTTCAGCGCTCGTCAATACGCATTCTAATCCATGATTAAATATTTTCCGTAATTAAAACGATAGTATCTTTACATGAAATATGTTGTCTGATTTATTTTACTCTTGCTTCCAACTGAAAGCAACAAAAACTACAAAATAAAACGTACGCACTCTCTGCATTAATCGATAATAACACGTTTTGTTTTTAAATGTTGGCACATACATGTACAAACAAATTAAATTTTAATCATATTTGTAATTCCAATTAAGGTACACCGACCTACTGTTAGTCATACTAACATTTACTTTGAAATGACTTCCAATGGTCTACTTTGTGTTTCACTGATCTAAAAATGTTAACATACAACCAGCGTGTCATTTCTGACTGTGACAGCATTATTCATAACATTTAACTAATAGTAGATATAGGGTGTGTTACTGACCCCCTACAGAAATGTGTGGAGTCTGTCATATGTATACAGAGCGAGGCGACAGCCGAGTCCCCCTATATATATTTGAATGACCCAACATCTTTATACATTTTTAAATACACAAAAATTATTTTCTGACGTTACAAACGGTACAACTTTTAAATTTTACTTTATATACATCGAGCAATGCGTATCTTATCTCTACAAAGGTAGCATTATGATTGAAGAAAACATGTTCGCCTCTTTCGTGACTCGAACACACGACCTTCTAATTTACATTTAACTTCCACTAAGCTATGGCGACTTCTTGAGAACAGTGTATATTAAGAAACATATATTATGATACACAGTAACCATTACTTCTCATCAACAGACTCAACAAAACCGAGTCTGCTGCTTTATTCTCTTAGTTGTGTTTGTTGCTCTCAAAGGATCACCTTTATCAGTATTTATTAACATATTTGAGCGACCCTTAATATGTATTAGTATGTACTTCATCATAAATAACCATGCGTGGTGTAATACTATATATTATCAATTTAACTAAGATTCCGTTCAAAACATTAATCTCGATGTTTTTATTAGAGGATGATAGTTTGTGCACGTGTGTGTGCTATAGCTATTACGTAATTATTATTTAGTGTTATAAATGCTACTACATACCAAAAGGATTCTATGGTGTAGTGGTGAAAACGTCATTTGACAAAAAGAACCGCATGATCTCTGGTTCAACTCCTTTTTATGAACTATATGCGCATTACGTGGTCCAGCCTTAATTCCATTAAACGATGGGAAAGCTTATATTAACAAGACTTTATAACGGGTATTTCGAGAATAAAACACGTTTAAAAACATTTTTTACTGAAAAAAATGCAATAACTTGTATAAAATTACCTATTAAATGTTCTAATTGTACAATATGCAAACTTGTTTAAGCCGAAATTAAGGGTTTATTTCATACCCCAGCCAACTCCATTTTCGTTTCTTAGAAAAGGGGATGGCTGGGGTATGAAAGTTAATATTCAGACCACGTAATGGGAAGCAGTTTTTATCGATGTTACCTGTACGAGGGCTAGATAAAGTCTGATATTTCACGCATTGATTTAATACCGACTTTTTGGTCGTTCTTCGAATTGAAACTACTTCATCCGTGACGTATTAATATTCGTGAGTTAGTATCAGTTTAAGTATAGCGTCTGTAGCTTTATAAAAAAACATATATAACAATTTTTATTAATATTGCTATAAAACTCACACTTTTAAATCAACATTTATATGTTTGCAGTCACACATGAATCCAAAACCGTTCACTATACTTTTTCTATCGAATGTATTCCTAGACTCCGATCAACAAATGAGGCTAGGGTATGGTTTCAAGTTCACGTCAAAATAGCCCAGTGACGCCAGGCAGACTCAAACCTGTGATTTCCGGATTCACCATCAAACATGGTAATACTAATTTTGAATGAACGTATAGCAAAGTTTGCCGTGTGTCCTAATAAGCCAGTTTAATATAATTGTTTTAGTTAAATTGTCTTTTTCTTTTCCAACTCAATTTACAATTTCTATAACAATTCATATTCTTTTTTTTTTTATAAGATTATGTAATGTTTTTGTTTCTTTTAAATGCGTTTACATGTCTAGAATGATACTATATAAATTCTCCTCATACTTTGAAACCGTGTGCATATTTTGTACGATAACAATAGTTTCGCAGTGGAGCTTTTACCTGTGCACGAATATCTATAATCACTTTATTTGCAGGTCATTGTAAAAAGCTGTATTTCCGTTGTAGATTTATCTTTGTTATTTTCGTTATCTCGCTATTTGTCATTTCAATTTCCTTGTTAATTTCAGGTGATATCGACCTGTTATATAAACTATTCGGAAGGAAATAAGAATAATTGTTCGGTTGCGGGATTCGTATGCTGCTTACGATATAATTTGAGAGCATTACAGTTTTAAGGGATTCAAAGCTAATCTGTATGCTTTTACAGCTCGCGGCGTATCATCAGGTTTTCAAAATAACAAAATAAAGCATTATAAATAATTATTTGGAAGTTCAAAGACAATTGTTTCGCATATGATTATATTGCATCAATACTATATAACTATTTATTATTGTCTACTTCACTATACAAGATTATCACATAACGTGGCTACTGGGAGTCTAATAAAATCATGACGTATTTCTCGTATCTTATTTACACTACTTTATTACAGATTCAAATGAGGACCGAATCACTGTGTTTGTGTACAGTACAACATTTAATCCCAATTGTTTGCATGGTATATCATACGATACGTTTAGACACCTTAAATATTCATCCTTATTTGAAATGTTACTTTAAAAAATGCATGTTATTAGTCAAATTATTGTTTAAGGTGTCGCGGTATTTGTAGGGTGAACGCGTCACGGCCGCGTAACGTAGCCGACATCATAAAAACAACAAAACGATGTCAAGAAAACAATATGTGTCAACCTTTGTAAGACTCTCATAATTATGATACTTATATGATTATAATATAAAACGCTTTATATACCTGGTATTGGTTAGAACCAAAGCGTGTTCTTAACTTTTATGTAATATATACTACAATATATTATAAAAGTGACTAAATGTATTAAAGCCATACCAATGGATACTGTCTCCGTGTCTAGCAAAGAAAGATAAAAATATCGGACAGGGAAAGCAGCATTCAAGGACGACAGTCAACCACAAAACACACGCAAGCAGACAAACGAGAAGGCAAAAGTAATAAAAAATGCAAACGACATCACAAACGCAAAAGGGTTGACAATAGGGCTACCGCCTTGGAACGGTCAGTAGCAACAAAGGCCACTGGGGGTTTAAACCGGTTCTAGGGTGCACCAAACCTCACACTTACCCTACTGTCATCCCATTAAAACAATACAGTGTAAATGAAGAAATCCCCGCAATGATCTAATCTCTAACCAACAAGGCAGCATCAATAGGCAATATAAGTAAAACACAAATATGCTCGTGTAAATATAATACAAAAAAACAATAGCCTAGAAAGCCACAATGAAGGTACTCAATGAATTGGCAGAAGCCAGAGCAACAATAGAATAAACCATAAAGGGCACGATACGACAGATCGTAGACAAACATCAAACGCCACCGTCCCAATGGGCTTTAGGTAGGCGTCATCATAGCGTCCACAGCCTGTCCGGTCATCGTACAATTAAAGAGGAAAGCATAGTGGCGAACTGTAAAAGGGTCCACCACCAAGCATGCAGTACGTTGAAAATGATAGGGTCATAACTTCTATTGATAAACTTTTTAACAAGTTTAACAAAGATAGTATGAAAATGATCATGACCAAGAATCTTACGAAATTTATAAATCACATCTGAAGTTCTTTAGGGTAAATATTATTAACTATAGTTGGACAGAAAGGGTTGTCAATGCTCAATATGTCATCCAGATAACGAGAGGTGTCTTTAAAGGCTTCAATAACATCTGCCTGGGTATCTTTTAAAAGACTCAACATGAAATCTCTTTTATAGCAAAATAAAAACAAATCTGCAACAAGTGGTGCACAGTTCGTACCCATAACTTCATAGCAAGTCCATATAGTATAATTGTCCAAACTGCCGTTAGTAAAAAACGCTTTAATATTATTACAGGCCAAACATGTAGTATTTACTCTAGCGAATGTTTTTATAATAAGAGAAATTAGCTTGTCTTTGATAAGATGATGTGGTAAAGTTGTATATAGTGTAGAGAAACCATAAGTGCTTATAGATGAAACATGACGTTTATTGATTTTTTTTATCAAGAACGTCTCCTGAATGTTTTATAGACCAAAACAAACTAATCCCAGAGTTTTCATAAGTGTTATCACAATATCGTTTAACGTGATCTTTAACGGCAGTAAAACAAGAAGTTAAAAGTTTGGAGATGTTTGTTGTAGTGCAGGCACTAGAATTCGAAATAAAGCGGGCGTTATATGGATGTATATGCAATTTAGGAATCCAGTACATAGTAGGCAGTTTGTTTTGCTTTCCGTCTACCCCAGCCTTGAACACGACACGTTTTGAAAAATTTGTTCTACAAAATAAATACTGATAATGGATATCTTTTGGACGCAACAAAAAACAACCAAGAGAACAAGTAGCAGCATCGGTTTTATTGAAAATAATTATAAAAGTCGAACAGGAAATGCAGCTTTCAAAGAACACAGTAACCCCCAAAAAGGGTTGACAATAGGGCTACCGCCTTGGAACGGTCAGTGGCAAACAAATGCCACTGTGGGGGGAGGGGGGGGGTTAAGCTAGGTTCTAGGGTACACTAAACCTCACACTTACCCTACTGTCATCTCAATAAAACAGGTCAGTATAAATAAAGAAATCCCCGCCATGACCGCCTTACCAACACGGCAGCATTAAAAGGCAATATAAGTAAAACACAAAGATGCACGTGTATATACAAATACAAAAAACAATAGCCTAGAAAGCCACAAAGGAGGAACTCACTTATTTGGTAGCAACACGAGAATAAACCATTGAGAGCACGACAAGACAAGATTGCACACAAACATCAAACGTCACCGTCCTTTTAGGCTTTAGGTAGACGTCGTCATACGGTCCGCAGCCTGTCCGTTCATCGCACAATTAAACAGGAAAGCATAGTGGCGAACTGTAAATGAGTCCACCACCAAACATGCAATGCGTTGCAAAATGGTAGGGTCATAACCTCTTTTGATAAACCTTTTAACACGTTTAACAAAAATAGTATGAAAGTGATCATGACCAAAGATCTGACGAAGTTTGTAAATCACGTCATCATAGAAGTCAGGTTGTGATAGTCGTTGTCGCTGAAGAGTTCTTAAATTACTTTTATATTTCGAAAGAAGATCAGGGTTACATGTACGATAATAACATTTTGCAAAGGTTTTACGGAGTTTATGGTAACGGTAGCCCTGATAGAGTATCTTTTAAGTTATACAAAGTTTACGAATATTAAAGTACTCAACTCGAGTACAAGCTCTAGAAAAACGAATAAGTTGAGATACGATACATAGACCCCATAAGAAGTTGCTCTTCTAAATGGGATAATTAACAATATCAAAATTAAAATCATCTCTCTAGTCATAGATTTTGCTAATTATTTCACCGTTTTCAATAGAGAGCTTTACATCGAGATAAGAAGCTTTAGTATCAGAAATAATAGCCTTGTTAAGTTAAGTTCTTTAGGATATATATTATTAACAATAGTTGAAAAGAAAGGGTTGTCAATGTTCAATATCTCATCCAGATACCGAGAGATGTCATTACAGACTTCAATAACATCTGCCTGGGTATCTGGTGAAAGACTCAACATGAAATCTCTTTCATCATGTTCATAGCAATATAAAAACAATCTACGACAAGGGGTGCACAGTTTGTACACATAGGGATACCAACAATGTTTCTATAAACGGTAGCTCCATACCTGTCGAAAATATTATCTAATAGAAAAATAAGTGATTCACAAGCTTCATGGCAAATCCACATAGTGTAATTGTCCAATCTGCTGTTAGTAAATATAGATGTAAAATTGAAAAGGAAAAATAGCATTCAAGGACGACTGTCAACTGATTATTTATTGACATTGTCTATGCTTATGACGGTATGTATGTGTGTACGATTCGACTCTCTAGCTGTTGTCATCGTTCCACCTGCTCCACCTGTTCCACCTGCACCACCTTTCTTATGGCATAAATGGGGATCACTGGATAAATACGCTTGGGTGTGCTAGGGTATGTTGTAGAAATTTAATGTCGGCTAAAAGTCACTGATTTTAATCTGAAAATATATGATCACAATATACGTGCTATACTTTCTGATGAAAACGGTAACGCTTGTTTGAACATTATGTGAACTGTTCGATGCTTTAAGAAAACCAGCAAAAGTATTCCTTTCAGCTCTCACTAAACAGCTATTTCCATTGCCAGTCACGGTAGGAACTTTTTGGCGCTTAAAAAACAGATCTGTATTATTCGGTTCTTGTTTATTTCTTGAAATGTGCAAATGGTTTCTCTTTTTTTGCTGCAGGTGACAATAATTTGACAAGCTCATGATTTCATACAGGTTTGGATATATCTTTTATTTCAAACAGTAGGCATTCTACCCGTGAGTTCACAAATATCAATAAATACAGAATTACATGCATATGATATACAGTTCCGGTAATTGACAATATATTTGTATGCATAAACTGAGTTGATAGATGTTATGGATTCATATATAAAAGAGGGTGTTTTTTTTAAACAATTTGAAAAGGAAAAAAGGAAAAAGAAAAACAAACAACAAAGCAAAAGAAAACATACATTGAGATAAATAATTATAGACCATAAACAGAAATATTCCAATTATAATGAAAACATATATTAATAGTATTCAGAGTGGAGAAAAGTGAGTTATTTATTGTAATATGTATCATCACGTTTCTTAAAGCTCTTCAACATGTATGTTGATAGATGTTTTATTGTTTTAATCTTTTATGAAGAGAGAAGCTCAATAAATGTAGGAACATTTGGTAGTTTTCAATAAAATGTATGTATAAGATCACATCTAAATTCATAATATAAAGGACATTCCAATACAAAATGGAATTCATATTCTAAGGAATTACGGCGTTGGCATTTTCTTTTTCCTCCAGGTATTTTAAGTGGTTTACGCCATCGTTCTGTTTCTATTTCTAGTCGATGGGAAGATAATCTTAGTTAAGTTAAGGCTATTCTAAATTTCTTTATCAGTCCTATGCCTAAATATGTTTTAAAACTGAATTTTGATGAAAGAGTGTACGTGTTTGCTCTACTTGAATTGGTTAACTTTTCGTTCCATATTTTAATCAAAAAAGTCTCTACCTCTTTATTTAAAAAAAATTAAAAACAGGTCAATATTTTCGACTCCTTGAAAGATACACACATCGTTAAACCCCAAATCTTTAATTTATAATCCCCATTTTGTTTGTTTGGGTATTTAGTGATACCGTCGATCATCATATTATATGTTTGTTTAATATATTTTATATTGTCGGTGCGCGTTATGTTTAACATGTTTAACCAGAAACGAATAATATGGGAGAGTCGTTGACTTTTTAGTGAGGTTCTACAGAGTTCCCCATATATAAAGTTATTATGTGTAGAACGTTTTACAACTAGTAGTTGTTTACAAAATTGCAAGTGTATCCTTTCTAGAGATTCGGCACCTGCGAAACCCGATATTCCTGCTCCGTAGTTTAGAATAGGAAGGATAAGTTTGTCGAATAAATTTAACGTATGGTTTATTTTAAGGTCTCCAAAGTTAATTAAGTATTACTTCAGTTTGAAAATTGCCTTTAAAGCTTGACCGCCTAATATTCAAGTGTTTTATAGAATGATCCACCGGGTGTAACTGTAATACCCAGATACGTAAATTGTTTCAGTTCTTTACCATCATAAACAAATACCATATTTCTTCTTAGTCTTCCCCACTTCCTGAAAATCATTACTTTTGTTTTATTAACATTAACTACGAGTTTCCATCTGTTACAATATACCTTTAAAATAGTCAACCCTTCTTGTAAACCGGCCTCAGTTTCCAAAGAGAGTACATAATCATCTGCATATAGGAGTAATATATGTTTAATGTATCAATATCTACGCCAACTCTTCTATTCATAGTTTGTAGATCGGTTAGTTTACAAAAGTGTATCAACAATTCACCATTTTCGTTAATTGAACAATCTTAATTTGCCCTCTCGGCTATTTAAATCGCCTACAACTATGAAATTACACCTGTCATTATAGTCTCTTTCAATAGAAATCATATCATCTAAAATATAAGCATATACATTTTAATCAATTAAAGTCTCTCTACTGCGTAGGTATGTTATAGCATAAGCACATAATATATCATCTTCTAAGTTAAACATATGTCCTTGTATATTAATCCACATTAGGCAGTCATCCACAGTTTTACTAACGATACTTATTTACTAGTTTTATCAGATACATAAAGAATCAGACCGCCACTATCTTTTCTTGCATTTTTATTTGCCAATGTTCTGTGCAAAACGTAGTGAGAAAAGCCTTCAACATTATAATCAAATGTACTATTAGACCAAACTTCACTAAAAGGAAGAATTTCATTCGTATTAAATAATGTTTCAAACTCGCGAAATTTTAATATATTATAGTTTTTCCCGATCAATCCCTGTATGTTCAGTACACAACAATATATGTCACTTTCCTCCACGTGGTCCTAAGGATATGCCTGAATGTTTCTGAGCCCAGTTCTAAAAATTTAATACCGGGTAATGATACACCTAAAAATGTAAGTGAAATGGACAAATGCACGAGGGTCTCTTCAAACTATTGATATTAACAAATAGAAAACTAGTAAACCCCGTGTTTTTTGCTGAATAAGTCGAGCAACATACTTTAAGTTTCACAAAGAAAAGAAAATTCAGGAAGTTCTACAGTGGTCCTGATGGGTCCTGCTACATATGTAGAGCAATGCAAAATTACCTGTGTTGTTAGACGTAAACCAAATCTCATCCGGTTCAGCAGACGCTTACTATAAGGGCAATGTATATTTATGTAAAGAGTGTCTCGGGTTTGCCTCTAAACCTTCATGTGAGCCGCCTTTGTAATAATAGTTTGTGTGAGAGAAACAGGTGTCTCCTCACCACACCGAATCTATACATGGGACTTGGACAGTATCTAGACCGCATGCTTGAGATAATTATAAGTACTGCTGCTGTAATCAGGTAATGTAATCACATTACAATCATATCCCACCCACTTCAAATGTACAGCATTGATTCGTAATAACTAATCGTAATTAAATATATTATGTTACACTCGTCAAGAATGTCGGTCACATACAACCTCACATAAAGTAAAAAGAAATATAAAAAGATCGGACAGGGAAAGTAGCATTCAAGTAGGACAGTCAATCACAAAACACAGAAACAAACACGCAAACAGACAAACAAGAAGGCAAAAGTAATAGTTTCACAAAGAAACTATTTTTAAGAAAATTCAGGATGTTCTACAGTGGTCCAGAAGGGTCCTGCTACATACATAGAGCAATGAAAAATTAACTGTGTTTTGAGATGATATACTCCTAAGCAATTATCTTGTTCGAACTTACGACAACACCTGCAACGAGGCCTCTAGATACACAGTTTCCACAAAGCATTTTTTTTAAAAATAATTATATATAAATATATAATAGTTTTTAACAATATTTTATAACAGTCGTATGCGTTCACAAATCTGACCGCTTTATACTACTTGTATCAACTGAAAATGCTATAATATTTAATTGCTTGTATAAATGGTAAGAAGATAATACAATGTAGATTATATATTATAGTTACTGTATTGCCAACTATTAAACAGCAATGCTTTTATCACATATACAAGTAGTAACAGTATACCTATCAGTGAGATATTATTGTCATTGTTTGCCTGCCTACATGTCCAAGGTGTTTTATATTAGTAAGACAGTATGTAAAAAAAAATTAAACAAGAGATATGCGAGAAGCCTCCTTATTCCAACGGCATGCATGAAATGATATGCCAAAATATATTTTTATTTTTTTCAGAATTTTTATGTCGCCAAACACTAAGGTTACTAAAAATACGCTTTAGGCAATGCATATACATGCAATTACATTCACTTGATACTTTTGTTTTGAATACAAAAAGTTCAATTTCGAATGGTGTTGACTTCTTCGCAATCATCCAATAATTCGTAATAGAAGATGATTATTTATTTGCAAATATGCAGACGTAAGTTGTCTCTCTTGCACATGTTTTGTTTGTTTTATCATTATCATCGGTACTTTAGTTACGGGAATTTATTGTAATTATCAACAACGTGGTAAATAAACGAGTTGAACAGCATTTGTATCTGCGTGTATGCGGTTTTTAAATGACGGTAATGAATGACAAATTTACCATTAAGCACTAATTAGAATTGCCATTTACTATACACCGGCGTTTAAAACCGCATTTTTATTTTGAAAGGAGAAGCATAATGCTCACTATAAAAATCACATAATTATTTGATATATTTGTCCCAACACCTTTCAAACTCAACATCAGAATTAATCGCACGTACATATTTGTTCCAGCATATTAGATATTGCAACACAACCATTTTACCACAAACACTCATATGTACAATAGGTTTATTGTATAAACGTACGTCCTACCACCAATTTTCTATAAATCCCGTTGAATAAAACAACTTAACTTTTTCTAAAGGCTATGATAGATCACTTAAATCGGGCAATCCCAAAATGGTAGTAAATACATTTTGATTTTTGCATACCCGTAGTAACATGTGTTCAATACAAATGGAAATTTCGGTCAGACTATCATAATTCAACATGTTTTATGATGAACATTTGATATGTTGATGTTTTATCTGGATTTGTCTTTGTTTGAGTAATTTAATCCAACCAGAAACTGCTCTATAATCTGATTGTACTCACTTATTCAACCAATCAGAAGCCCCAAAACAATAAAATCAATAATTTGAACAAATCTCCCGTTTGTACCACACGAGTAGGGAAGTAATTAATCGAGGTTACAAATATCCTTGTCTCGTTCATTCCCAATCTATCCATCTATAATGCTGTAGCCTACTTGAAGCTAAATAGGTTACGTGGGGAATTTTTTAAAGCTGATTTCTTAGAAGAATTATTGAACTGTTAAGTTTATGAACGAAATGAGGAATTTATGTCCTGATACATGAGTTTATTTGTGAACCGGCATGATTCGAGTGATAACACCAAGATTAAAACATATAGGCTAAGATGGATAAAAAGCAAGATATTAAAATATAAATTGGCTGACAAAAGGGTTACCGCCTTGGAACGGTCAGCTGCAAAAAGACCACTGGGGATTTAAACCAGAGTTGAGGGTGCTCCAAACATCACTCTTACCGTAATGGCATCCCAATAAAACGGGACAGTGTCAATAAATATATCCCCGCCAGGTTATATTCTCTAGAAGAGCTGCAGACCGGTTGTTTTTAATTTTTTCGTCGCTAAGGCATTGCGCTTTAGAGCTGCAGAACTGGTATTTTTCATTGTAGAACAAAGACACATATCATTGAAGACAGACTACTTTGAAACAAATTTCAACATTAAAGCGAGATACTGATACTTTTCTTGGAAAATCTAAATTTTGACCGGTAACCCTTATTTTGATTTTATTATTTTCAGCAGTTTTCTCATAAATATTTCTTAAAGATCATTTTTATGCTATATTCAGATTTAGAGACGCCTATTCATGTGTATTTGAAAGTTTCAGACATAGCTGAGCACAAATGACCAGGAAATACAAAATTCCTATCACTACTGTAGATTTTCAACATATTAAATGTACTCGGACTGAATTTCGACCAATACCCTAGGTCACTAAAACTTGAATAATTTGAAAACCAATAAACATGGAATCAAAAGTTTAGCACTTTTCAGCATGTAATTGAAATTATTATTCAGGTGCTCATTATAACTAAAAGGTCACCTTAAGGACTCACACCACTATTATCTCCCTTGAATACTCGTGCCCTACAGATGAAGGAGGTAGTCCGCATTTTACAGGATACATTGCTTTATCTATACCAGGTTCTAAATCTACTGCATTTTAGGAAAATATGACAGAAAAATGCATGTTGATATAAGATTTCTAGCTAATTCTGTCTCATTTAACACATGATGGGTCTAATCACCACGGGGTTGTACTTTTTTCTAAATTTTGGTAGGTGTCACGCAAACATGAAATTAAAAAAAAGTTCGATCTGGTAAATATTTGTTTATTGTGTTTTAAATTGCAGATATTGGATCAATGAATAATTTAAGCATAAATACATGTTGTAAATTTTGTTTATCTCTGTGCCGTGAACAAAAACATTAGAATGGGACCCTATGAACAATTAATTGTGGTGTGAGACGTGAAACTTCACAGGAATGCTAATCTAGCTATTAAAACCTATCAGTAGAGCTTCAAGGTCATTGACCTCTTGTTAATAACATATTTATGGCTCCTTCATGCTTAGAAAAATTGAGTATAATTTCTGTATATAAATTTGTAAGTTTTTAAGAAAGTGTGTGTCAGAGGAGTTCATGCTTTTAGAGCAGAGTTCAACGTCAAGAATGGAGGGTTAATATGCCCCACTTCGAAGAAGTGGGAGCCGACGGTGGGGGATCTTGCTTTGCAAATGTCTGTCGGAATGTTTGTGTCATGGTGTAGTTGTGCACCTCCCTTTTTGGGTAGATTCGTATAAGAAATGTGGTTGCCATGGTAACAAAACTTGTAAAATATCGCTAAAAATTGCTTGTCTTCGTGATAACTCAAACACAGCTGGCTCTATAAACTCGAAACATGGCAATAATGTTTGTGTTTTGGTGTAGTTGTGCACCACCCTTTTTGAGTAGATTTGCATATGAAATGTGGTTTTCATGGTAACAAAACTTGCTAAAACAACCACAAAAATTGTTTGTCTTCGCGTTAATTAATGAACAGCTGGCACTACAAACTCGAAACTTGGCAGGAATGTTTGTGTCATGGTCAAGTTGTGCACCTCTCCTTTTTTGGTAGATTCACATACGATAAGAAATATGGTTGCCAAGGTAACAAAACTTGTAAAAACATCACTAAAAAGTGTTTGTCTTCGTGATAACTCAAGAACAGCTGGCACTACAAACTCGAAACGTGGCAGGAATGTTTGTGTTATGGTGTAGTTGTGCACCTCCCCTTTTGGTTAGATAGGCCTAAGAAATGTGATTGATATGGTAACAAAACATGAAAAAAAACACTAAAAATTGCTTGTCTTCGTGATAACTCAAGAACAGCTGGCACTACAAACTCGAAACGTGGCGGGAATGTTTGTGTCATGGTCGTTGAAGGGGGTGTATATGTTTTACAAACATCTTTGTTGTAATTATGTAACCTCTTACAATCGAAGGACGGAGTCACTATGTCGTTGGGGTAGTCTTGATTATCTTTGACACAGGATTGTAAATACAAAAATACTTTGTGCAGGAAAAAATTAAACCCGAAACACGTGTCTGTAAAAATTATTAAACACTTTTATTAAAGTACTTTCCACCATCCACATTTAGTTCGCCGATATAATGGCCCCTTGAATATTTCTCCATAACTCCTATTATGGATTTCCCCCAGACTTTGTGACGGCGGCGAAGGTGAAGGCATCATATTCAAATTTTGCGTTTAGATCATTTTCGCACAAACTGGATGGACTAGACTTTTCAAACGTGTCTTATAGTTGTATCTTGGGTGGTACATTGCAACGTTACAAAGTAAATATGGAAGCGACCTTGACACTCCAAGCAAAGAGCAGATAACTTAATAATTTTTAACTTCAGCTTTTACGTTTGGGTCACTTTTTTCACAAACTGTATGCGCTAAACATTTCAAACATTGCGTATAGTTGTATCTTGAGTAGTACATTGCAACGCGACAAAGCAAATGTGGAAGTGACTATGACCCGCCAAGCAAAGGGCAGATAAATTAATAGTTATTACCTTCAACTTTTGCGTTTAGGTCAATTTCTCACGAACTCTATGCACTTCACCTTTCAAACTTTGCTTATCTTGGGTGGTACATCGCAGCGTGTCTAAAAGAAAATGTGGATGTGACCTTCACACTCCAAGCAAAGGGCAGATAACTTTAATTGTTATATTTACATCACTTTCTCATGGACTATAAATATGCACTAGATGCTTTAAACCTAGTTTATAGCTTAATCTTTGGAAGACAAAACATTCTATTTTGACAGTTGTGTCTTGGGAAGTGCATCTTTTTGAATGCATAGATTTCATCTATGACCTTGACCTAATTTTTGGAGCTGTTGATTTTTTTTTGTTTTGATTTCTTTCTTTTTTTTATAGAATGGCATTTTGTTTTTAAACAAATGCACTTAAATGTCAAACTGTAAACTCCATTGGTTTTAGTTATTACAATGTTTACAAACTTGTATTTAAGCAACATTTATCTTTTAATTTTAAGTCCCGCCCCCGTTAGGCGAGACATGTGAATCCGGTTTTTTTTGTAACTATATAATTGTGCATTGAAACATTATTTACAGACAAAAGTCAGATGTTTAAGAATACATATCTTAGCCGGAAATCAGCTATAGCGAATTGTCGGTATTAGCGAAGTTTTTTTTCAGTTTGCTGTCCAGCTCCTTAACTCTTTGTTTAATATAAAATAGGGAAATTAGCGCTTTCTTGGTTATAGCAAAGCACTTAAATTGTACGTTTAGTTTCAAATAAAAACATTTCATCTTTATTTCAGTTTTCCATTTTGTTCTCTACTTTTGCTGCACCAAATTGAACTCACAATTAGTTTTACACAAAAAAAACACCCATGATGCTTTAATTCCAATGTAATGAATTAAAATAAATATATACTAAAATATTTATTATTATTTCCGCTCGTCGTCATAGTATATATTGTATATTATGACTATTCTTGTTAGTAATGCAAAGATTACGAATATTAAAGTCCTCAACTGGAGTACAAGCTCTAGAAAATCGACTAAGTTTAGACACATAGACCCTATAAGAAGTTGCTCGGGGAACATCCCCATCTAAATGGTGATAATTAACATAACAACAATTTAAAATCATCGCTCTTGTCATCAAGTTTTCTAATTATTTCACCATTTTCGATGGCGAGATGTAAATCGAAAAATGAAGCGTTAGTATCGAAATACTAGCTTTGTTAAGTTGAAGTTCTTCCGGGTATATATTATTAACCATAGTAGAACAGAAAGGGTTGTCAATGTTTAATATATCATCCAGATACTGAGAGGTGTTATTAAAGGCTTCAATAACATGTTAGTCACACGGATATCAACAATTTGTCTATAAACGGTCAATCCATACCTGACAAAAATATTAGCTAATAGGAAGATGAGTTCTTCACAAACTTCTTGACAAGTCCACATAGTGTAATTTTCTAAACTGCCGTCAGTAAAAAATGTTTTAATATTATTAAGGGCCAAAAATGTAGTAGTTTCCCTTGCGAATGTTTTTTTAATGAGAGCAATAAGCTTGTCTTTGATAAGGTGATGTGGTAAGAATGTATATAGTGTAGAGAAGTCATAAGTGCTTATAGATGAAACTTGACGTTTATTGCAAATTTTATCAAGAACGTCGGGTTGTCAATCAAAACTGTCTGGCCCAAAAATCAATAGTACACAGTCCAGCAATTTATATATGTGCTATCAACAGAAACAACAGCTAAATCAATACACATGTACCTAGCCAACACGTATATAGCATTATATACATGGGGGTAACAGTTGTTTTATATCCATATATACCTGAGTATTTATGTGTTATGTTTATATTGAATACTAGTGCTGTCTTGTTTGTTAAAGCTTATAACTTGGCGGGGATATTTTTATTTATATTGTCCCGTTTTATTGATGTTACAAGTTTTAAATGTAACGAGAAAGGAAGCAAAACCAGCAACACAAAAATATTCACCTACCGAATATGCAAATCCATTTTTTCATTAATATCCAATGTTTGAATTAAGTCCGAATAAAAGTATCCAATGTTCCTTTAAATCACATTAGCAAGTGTTTCTTTAATTCAAAACAGTAAGTGTCTCTGTAATATAAAACAGTAAGTGTCTCTTTTATCCAAATGTTAATTTCCAATACGTCCGGTTTAGTCCAAATATCCAATTCAAGTTCACTGTTATTATGAATGAGCTCAAAAATACGTAAATCCTCTCACAAATATATTTTATTTTTGAAAGCATCCACTTCAAAATTATTTTTTTACTGAACACTAATCTTCCGAACTGAACTGCCGAGCTGCTCCCAGATTCTGTTTATATACTGCCAAAGATTGTTCCAAAAGCTTCCCCACTAAAACAGTTCAGTGAGAACAGTCCAAATCATCATAAATTAATTTGCATACATAATTTGCATAAATGATAAACATGTTTACATCGATTCTAATTTTAGCTGTTCTACAAGGCCAAATCAATGATAAACATGTATTACAACATGTAAACATTCAGACATAGGTAACAAATGGGATGGTAATAGGGTACGAGTGAGGTTCGTGCACCCTAAAACCTGGTTAAAACACCAAGTGGCCTTGTTTGCCACTGAACTTCCCAAGGTGGTAGCCATATTGACAACTTTTTTATGTTTGTGATGTAATATATTGCATTTTATTCATCTTTGAAGTTGCTGTTTGTTTCTGCGCGCGTTTGTGGTTGATTGCGGACATTGAATGCTACATTTGTTCAAATGTTATTCTTCTTATCAGAGTTTGATGCCATTCATGACAGCCGATAGGTTTAAAGAGACTGAGGGTGATTTGAAAAACTAGGGGTGTCAATCTGAATATAATTACAATCGTCAGTATGTATTTTAATTGCATACTTGACATGCATAATGTTACGACGACCATTTCAGTTTTCTCTCATGTACACTTGTTTATATTTGTGAGCATATGGCATTTAGTTTGCACCCAAATTCAGTGTTGCGCGCAACATGCTTGTAGAAATCATTCACCAAGTCACATAACTACCATTCTGCGAAGTGCCGATGAAGCATTCGGCTTAATTAGTGAATTTAATCAGTCAAATTGGTTGTTTTCCATCATTCCCGATTCTAAAATATCATTCGGATATCCTATGGTATTCTTCATCCGATTTCGAAGTACAGCTCTCTCGGTTTTATTCGACCCCGTCCGTAATGGTTCGCCCCTTTACGTTTGAGACCGATTTTCACCGAAGTGACGTCGAGTCGCCACCGTCACATCTCATGTGTGACGTCATATTTGCCCTTCTCTCAGTATAAAAGCCGAGTTTGCTGTATTTTTCTTCAGAGACGAAGTAACTCTCATAGAAAGCAGTCAGCCTTTCAGCTCTCCCTTAATTAAAAACAAAAACAATCAAAATGTCCACCGAGACTACGAAAAAAATGGTGGGTGGTCAACACTTGATCTAGTAATAATATTCCTCCAGTATTGGTGGAGAACAATTTATTTATTTATTTATTAGGGAGATCTAATATAGGCTTTCAATAGTTAATAGTTAATTCCACCAGCATTCTTATCTGAATAGACTATACGCTTTAATGTATATAATAATATGTATTTAACGTAAACATAATAAACAACAATGAACTGGTCATAATGACTTGTTAAATCTTCAACACCAACCAATATAAAATGTATCAGTAGCCTGACCGATTGGCAAAACATCCAATGACAAGAATTCCCTTACACGGTGGTAGCATAAAGGGACACTTTCCAATATTATTTGGATTTTATTCGTTTATGGGATTTAAAAGAAGTACTGGATTAATTTTATGTATGTTCTGTAAGTGAATATTTTTCTTTGCAGTAGTTGAATAAAATTGTTGATTATATTTTTAAAAACTAGTTGTTGCTGGTTTTAATTCCTTTCTTGTTACATTTTACCCATAACACGAGTATTTTCTGGTATACATTAATATAAAGGTATCCAGTTATTTAAAGCTGCAACAAATGCCCATTATCTGATCAAAGTACACCTGCTAGAAAAAAGAACCTCGTATGAATTAATGTGTATGATTTAGCAACGAAAACCCGTTGAGCCGTTTATTTATTTAAGACCAAGTATTTTTTATCAACTAACTTATCAAGCGGAAGGTAACTAGTGGATAAATTCGTTGAATATTCATATAATCAAACTTGGGTCCCGAAAATGACAACAGGGAACTTAACTAAATAAATAGTTATCGATGTTAGTAGGTAAGCTAGAACTGCGCAGAGGGCGTCCAGTGATGGTAACATCTAAGCATTAACATCTGGAATATAGTCTAAGTTGAATGTGAAAGGATTTCACCTCTGGAGCGCACCTTTTGCAGGTTTTTCTGCTATTTTACTGCACCTTCAGTTGTATGTGTGGCCCGCACACAGTAAAGAGATATGAGCCTTAACGATTAGTCATCCGTAATATTGCATTAGTTTGTGAATACAAAGTTAGTTATACAACAAGAATGAACGAATGAATGGTGTTTTATGGCACGTCGACACATAAATAGGTCATAGTGTGCGCACAAATCGATGAATCATGAAAGAATGAGGTAGTAATTAAAAATAATGTAAACGTATAAAATAAAACTATCTACAAATAAGAAATGATATGGTAGCAATATTAACTATGTATATATATATCAAGAAATCCCTGCCAACGAGCTTGTAAACAAGTTAATATATATAGGAAAATATTATGTTGATTTATAACGTCTGATTTCTTTAAGGAAATGTAAAACAAGACTAAATTCTATAGTATCAAATAACTCTTTCAAATTATTAACTGTGTAGTATATGTGTCGCATAGGCTCAAAGGCTACACACTCCAACAAAATATGTTTGACCGTTAACGGTGCAAAACAGGGTATACATTCTGGCAACTGACCCTGGCTAGGACAACTTCCTCTCGACGAATGGGTCTACTAGAAGGACGCCATTCTCCGAGTAACGGTTTAATGGAATGGAGTTTATTGTTCACCGACAAGTTCCAAGCGGCTTGCCAAGAGTTACGAATATATGTGTTGATACAACATTTAAAATCAGTATAAGATAATTTGGTATGAGATATATGTAAACCTTATGCTGCCTTAGCAGCACTATCAGCTCTATCATTACCACGAATTCCTACATGGCTTTGAAGCCAGCAGAAAATAATAACTTTATCAACTATAAGATAACTGTACTTTTCTAAAAGTTGAAGCACAACTGGATTATCATGTTTCATATTACCCAGTGCTTAAAGAGATGAAAGGGAATCAGAAAATATTACGAAATGGTCATCATCAGATTCCTGATTAAAACAATTGCCTTAAGTTCAGCTGAGAAGATAGAGGCCTTGCCAGGCAAACTGCTCTTTATGCTATGTTTGTGAACAATAGCTGCTACAGCTACCTTGTCTCCATCTTTAGAACCATCTGCGTATATATATATCTGCTCCCCAATTAGTGTTTGCAACAACTTTAAGTAAGTTAAGAGCTTTAAGGCATTTGGCCTTGAAGTATTTAAGATGTGGTATAAACATTAGTTTACGGTCAAAAATAAGACCTAGGAATTTTGTCTCATCCACTACTGGTAAAGGTGAACCGCCCAGCGTTAGATGAGGGTCTTCGTGATGTTTGCGTAGTTGACAAAAGTGCATACAATTGGGTTTTAGATTTAGAAAATTTAAAACCATTTTCATCAGACCAGGTCTGAAGTTTATTGAGACATTGTTGTAATTGTCTCTCAATAGTATTCATTTTTTTTGCTCGATAACATATAACAAAGTCGTCAACATATAGAGAACACTCCACACCTGGATTGATGCATTTTACTATACTGTTAATCTTTATATTAAAAAGCGTGACAGAGAGTATGCTGCCTTGTGGAACACCCATCTCCTGTTCATGAATATCAGAGAGGGTTGAACCCCATCGGACACGAAACTGCCTTTCATCTAAGAATTTCTCTATAAAAATGGGTAATCGGCCTATAAGACAAAGGTCATGAAGATCATTCATAATACCGTACTTCCATGCAGTATCATAAGCTTTCTCCAAGTCAAAAAATACAGCGACTAGATGTTTTTTTTATGAAAGCTTCCCTAATAAACGATTCAAATCGAATGAGATGTGTTGTGTTGTGCCTCGTTGGCGCCGGAATCCACTTTGATACTTTGTTATCAGTTTGTTGGACTCCAGGTACCAAACGAGTCTCTCATTAATCATTCGTTCCATGGTGTTACATATACAACTCGTTAACGCGACTGGGCGATACTTTATTGGGTCAGTATATTCCTTTCCAGGTCTGGGGCTGGAATAACGATTGCTTCCCGCCAATAATCGGAGAAGTTTCCCGTCCACCAAACCTTATTAAATATATCAAGAAGGGTAGAGAGACAGGATTCAGGTAAATGTTTTAATATTTGATAATGAATATCATCAGAACCAGCTGATGTATCATGAGCCGTTTTAAAGGACTCTCGAAGTTCTTTGAGAGTAAATAGTTTATTGTAGTTTTTCGACTTGAAGTTCAGCTTCTTCTGTTCTTTTAGTTTCTTATTTTTTCAGAAAATTTGGTTGACAATTTTCAGAAGAAGAATTTTTTGAAAAAGTTTCTGCCAAAGTGTTTGTAATATCTTTGACAGATGTTATATCTCAATTAACTGTTTTAAGATGATTTGCAGAACTAGAATTACCTTTACCACTGATTTTCCGGACCATGTCCCATGTCTTCTGATGAGATGAGCGAGAATTCAACCTAGAGACGTAAGATCTCCAGGATTTCCTCTTGCTATCCTCAATAGTACGACGGGCTTTCGCACGAAAAACTCTAAGGTTATCTAAATTTGTTTGAGTTGGCCGCAAGTTAAAATTATTTAATGCAGCTTTACGATCGCTGACTACTGAGGTTTTTGTAATAGTTTGATCACCTATATCATGAAGGGTTTTGATAAAAAGAGTAGTGGAGTCTTCGACATCTTCGAAAACGGAAGGCTTTAATTGTTCCTCGCAAAGAGATTGAAAAATAGTCCAATCAGCCTTGCGAAGTTTCCATCGTTGCGTTTTTTCGAGAAGTGGAGGACCGATATTTTCAAGAAATATGGGGAAGTGGTCAATTTTCTTGCATTTATCGTTAATATCTTTACAACCCCAGAAGTAGTTGTGTGCATTAAAATCACCCAATAGTATAAAAGGCAATTGTGCAACTAGGTGATTTAGATCTTTAGGGTCTAGTGAAGAACTAGGTGGTAAATATAAGGAACATTTTGTTATAACTATGTGCATCGTAACACTGACCGCAATAGCTTGCACATTTGTTTTCAACCAACAGGACTGTGAGGAATGTTTCGATTAACGATTATTGAAACTCCACCAGTCGCCTTGTCCCCGGTATCACAAATATGATTGTATAGTGAGTATTGTTTAAAACATACCTTATCACTTGACTTCAAGAATGTTTCTTGAAGACAAAAGGCAATAGGGTTTTGTTCATTTAAAATTAAGCTGATTTCATCATAATTTGGTTTCAAACCTCGACAATTCCATTGAATGATCTTATTAGTTTAACCCATTATTTAGCGCTAAGGCGATTTTTAATTTAATTTTTATTTTTGGCCATAGATTTAGGAAAGGTCTTAGGAGACTCAAGCAGTGACATCTCCACTGATGAATCCTCCTCCCTGGAAGAAGTCAGATGAAGTGGCACCTCGACTAACTTTTCATGAGAGGATGGAAGTGGCAGTGCAGGTGCTGGCTCTGAAATGTCATGAGCTGTTCGACTTTGTTATGCAGCCCAATAGGGCCGTTAGACACCTATGGCTGCTCCTTATGCTCCCTAGTTGGAGAAGCACTAGGCTTTCCATCTTCCTTAGTTGGAGCAGCACTAGGCGGCCTTCCAACCGAGGAAGCATTAGGCTTCAAGACTGGGGAACTACTAGACTTCACAGTCGTAGAAGAACACGCTTTCCAATTCTGAAAAATTGACGTGCTCTTGACATTGCCAGAGCTTGCCGATTTTGTGTTTGATTTAAATGAAAAACTTTGATCAGGTGAACAATTTAATTTTGGTTTGTTAAGTTGTATTTGTTGACTTTCGTTTGGATTTGATACTGAGGAAGTATTCTTTTATTTTGAATTTCTGACTGTGGTTTATATTGCGTACTTGCATCATTGCATTCTATGTGTGTTGCTGTTGTTTTGAGAATAGATGCGTAAGAGGTCTGACTTAAAATTTTATATTTTTTTCAATCAATGTTCGTGCTTCTGGAAATGGAATAATTTGTGTATATTTAACTGTTATAATTTCTTTTTCTTTTTTGAATTTTTCATATAATTTCGAATTTGCGTGATGTCCTAGACCGCAGTTGGTACTTTTGAGGTCGTTAGGACAATCTGATTCGTTATGCTTGAATGCAGACTCGCCACATTTACCACAAAGTTCTTCTTTACTACACCTGGACTTGTGGTGCCCAAATGCTTGGCAACTGTAGCAACGTAACGGGTTTGGAATGTAGGCGTCAACATGTAATTGCAGATATGCCACCTTTATTGTTCTTGGTAAGACGGTGTTGCAAATGTGAGGACGATAGTATTTGTACTAATAATTTTATCATTCCTCTTTATGGTTATTCGGCGAGCCGCAGTTACCAACTGTGGCGCAAGCTCGTTGATAATTTCTTTTTCAGGTACTCCGGAGAGATCCGGGCACCTGATGGCGCCTTTGGAGATGTTCATAGAGGTGTGAGGGTAGCATTTGACTTTGGTGTTTAAAATGTGTGTAATTGTTAATAAATTATCAGAGTGAGATTTATTTTCTTTTTTAATTTTTTAATTTATTTTACATGTCCAGCAATGGAATGGACAGTTTTTTTGAATCACAAAAGGTGACATATCTGCGACAGGCCTTTCCCCGATTTCCGATTCGATGATGAGTAAACGAGGAAAGGACTTGTTGATCACTGGTTCCTCGGTATCAGTTTTATGTTCTGTTTTTTACGTTTATGAGTTGCTTGTGCGTTTTGTGATGCCATGATGGGCGTTAAGAATTCATCTTCCACGCTTCTCACCCACCTCGGAGTCCAACAATGGGACATTTGCTGTGGATATCCAACAGTCAAAATGCCAAGAATACGTAGAAGGTATACGCATATAAAGCTAACGCATCAGACCCCCATACCACCCAGCGGACATAACTACTTAACTAAAATGTCAAGGAGCCGCACCTATGTTCCGACTAAAATGTGGCATGAAAATAGCCATATAGCGTTTGGAAACACATGATAAAACCTTGCGCCACCGCCATAAAAGACCCTGTATATATAATGTTTAAAGTAGAACAATATAAAAGGTAAGTAAGATACAGTGTACAGGTACTGTCTGAATAAGCTCGGATCTCTTATAGCTGGCGTGACAAACCGATTGGTCAGATCGGGCCAATTCTGACCGCCTGTCTAGTTGAAGTCCGGACCAAAGTGGTGTGTTGCCACGTGGATATAACTACCAGATCTCCACCCCACTCAACCACCAGGATTCCCTTCTCCAACGACACGGGTCGCCACCTACGGTCAACAGGTGGGTTACATTTGGGTGGGAGGGGGGAGGTCCTACCCCTCTGCTAAGTAACGAGCAGTCGGTTGATTCTTATCACCCCACCACCGACTGGGAGTTATACAACAAGAGGCAAGACCAGCGAAGTTCTGTTGCTCATACATCCACTAAATGAAGGTCAAAATAATGCAGTGATGACAAAGCACATATTGACCGTATTATAAAGTCTACTGAATTGATACACTTTCATGCGATTTTTTGTCAAAAGTGTACATTCCAGTTACAAGATATGAAATACAGAGTAACATGAGGTACTTTCATATAGAGGGGGCATGAGAGGTGTTGTTTCTTTCATTACTTCTCATGAACAGACTCAATAAAACCGAGTCTGCTGCTCTATTCTCTTCATTGTGTTTGTTGCTCCCAAAGGATCACCTTTATCATATTTATTAACATTCACACTAGCGTTCGTTTAGTGCAGTGTGGCGGCTGTAAAAAGTCTCCCCGTGCTACGAATCAGTAGTGTTATTTGTACTGGTCCTTTGGGACCGACGAGCCCAATATAGGCTTTGAAGTAGAATACCGCTTAAGCTGGTGCTAGGGGGCTTGAGAAGTGTTGCTTCTTTCATTACTTATCATGAACAGACTCAATAAAACCGAGTCTGCTGCTTTATTCTCTTAATTGTGTTTGTTGCTCCCAAAGGATCACCTTTATCAGTATTTATTACATGAGTGGCTGTATATTATTGATTTTAATAAACGAATTGGATAAAATGATAGGATACATGGCTCTGTCGAGTATCTTTTTTATCCAAAGCATTCATTAGTTTAAACATATTTATTTTACATCGATTGCGGAACAAGTTCTTGCAACTTAGATTAATCACTCTCGATGGCTTCCTGGGTAGAACCAGTACTAAGCAATGTGGATTAATTATCTTGCTCAAGGATAAATAACGTGGCCGCGGAGAGGATCGAACCCACGACCTCTCGATCTGGAGTTCGGCGCTCTACCACTGGACCATGCACTTCACAAAGCATTCATTAACGTCAAATATACACAGTCACGAACGTAAGATTATATTTATCACATAACACACTTACGACGTGATACTTTATTGTTGTCAATTTACCTTGTACAAAGTGGCAATTCGTAAAAGAAATTATTACGTCGTTTTGTTGTTTACATGAAATCAGCGGCGTTGCGCGGCAGTAACGCGTTCGTGCTATAAATAATGCGACACCTTAAACCATATTGAACGTAACTAACATGCATTTTATATAAGTAAGATTTTAAAAAAATATAAACATTTAAAGTGTATTTATTGTATGATATGCCATGCACACAATTGGGATCAAATGAATACAGTTGTTCGGTCCTCATTTCATCTATAATATTCTAGTGTATAACGGTAAATAAGGCATGGCTTTATTACACTCCAGGAGCCATGTTATGTGATAAAAGTGTAGTCTAGTATTTACGAATTTAGCTCCTTGTATTTATATATATATGCTGGCTTGTAAATACAATGCAAACAGGTGCAGTTGTTGGAATTATAAATCTTAACAGTCCACATATATACTGTGATGACCTAATAAAGTGTAGACCATTTTATTACTCCTAATTCCTAAGCTAACCTTTATCATTTGTCTTTATTTATTTTTGTCGTGCCTTTACATTGTATTCTCTTGCTGCTTCAGCTTCTGCAAAGTCAATGAGAATTAACTTTATGGCTTTCTAGGCTTTACATTTTCATATTTATAGATCTTTGACAGTCTTTGTGTTTTACAGTACTTATATCGCCTATTAGTTCTGCTTAGTTTGTCAGATATTAAAGCTTGTCGCGGATTACATGTTTTGAACTATGCCATTTAATTGGGATGACAATAGCATAAAACTGACGTTTAACCCTAGCACATGGCTTAAACCATAGCAGCCGTTTGCTAATAGCGGTACCCCTGTTCTTTTTATGTTTGAAGTGTCGCATTTTTATATTTCATCTTCGTCAACATCTGCATCCATATTTTGAAATCAATAGTACGCAATTAATGCTTTAGACTTGATGTATCAGGCGTTCGAGCTCTGTAGACAAGTTCCATTATCATATAAAATATATAGGTGTTTATTTTCGTACCTACTTCTCCAACTCCATAATTTTCCAGTAGACACAATTTCTCCAGCGACTTGTGCTACATTTCTGGACTCTATTCTTTGTATAATTATGGCATCATACTGCTATGTTATCAGACACTTGATGGAATGTCTTTCAGTTTGTCTACAACTTTCAATTATTTTGTTTGTTTAAATTGCAGATGCATGCGTAAACTGTTGATTTACAGTAGGAGCTTGTTTTGTGTGTATTGATTCATCTTGCGCAGTGTGGCGGCAGTAAAACGTCTCCCCGCGCTTGCAATCAGTACTGTTATTCATTCGATCTTTGGAGATCGCTGAGCCCGATACTTATATTTAGTCATCGGTGGTATATTTTCAATTTCTTTCGTTTTCTTACCTAATTTTTGATTCGGTGGTTTCACTACTCCGGCCGATAAAAAGGCTCTGGGTATTGTTTAACCACTTAAAGGATATGCTGTCTGCTTTTTAATTTGTCTTTTGGCTGTTACTTGTGATACGCAGGCTTCATAACCACTGCTCCCAACTAAATTCGATTATGTTTATTTCGCTCTTCGGGGCATTTAATTTTATTAGATACTGGGACCATACGCCGTACGACATGGGGAAGCGTATAACTCCATGTCCACCGCCGTATGCATGCCATCTTCGGGATGGTTAAAATTGTGTACTATTGATTTTATGAATATTGAGTTCTGCTCAACCCGGGGCTAGAGGGCGTGAGCGGTAGCTAGCATATTTCACTACCGCTCATGAACAGTCTCAAACCGAGACTGCAATATTTCGTATGTGTCGTGCTCGGCCGTTTCCAAAGGCCCATTATATACTCTTTTTGCAATGAATTGTGAAGAAGAATTATGACAAGTTTAGACACATTTTACACATTGATTCATAATGACTGTTGTAAGAGACTCAACTGTCGGGTCTTGCATTATGTATAATTTGATGTGAATCTAATATAATGCTGTAAAAATGTCATTCGTCAGCGTTCTGGCAAACAAACAAAAACAAAACTACAACAAAGTGCTACAAATCAGTAGTGTTATATTTACCCGTCCTTCGTGATCAACGAGCCCAACATATGTGGCTTTGAAGTAGAATGCCGCATAAGCCGGTGCTTGGGGGCGTGAGAGGTGTTGCTTCTATCATTACCTCTCATGAACAGACTCAATAAACTGCTACTTTATTCTCTTGGTTGTGTTTATTGCTTCCAAAGGATCTCCCTTATCAGTATTAATTAACTGTGATGCATGCCTAGGATTAGTCACAATTATCAGTTTTGTAAACGCACATTGTGCAGTTGTATGAGAACAAATAGTGTATGTTAAGCTTTTATTTTATGAGAAAACTTCAAAAGTACTTACACTAGTTAAATTAACATTAACAATGTTATTGACGCTTTGCAAATATTGTATCATGTACAATTTAGCTCATTTGGCTTCTCCTAATAACTATTTAGGTACTAAATTCGTAAACATGTCATTTATGTAGACAACTGCACACTGTTCGAATAATTCACAGTTCGCCAGTATGCTTTCGTCTTTCGATTGTGTGATGACCCGACATATTCGAGATGTTCGAATTTGTATTGTACTGTTTAATTGGGATGGACATATGGTAAGGGTGAGGGTTGGTGGACACGCGGATCAGGTTTAAACCCCCAGCGGCCTTTCAAAGGTGGCACACTTGTTGTCAACATGTTTATGTTTGTAGTGTCATATATTTTGTTCCTATTTATTTTGTAACTGATATCTCCTTTTTATCTGTGTAAATTATATCTCCTATTCATTACGCGGTCCTTGTATTAATTTTCATTCCCATCCAACCCCTTCTCTAAGAAGCGAAAATGGGGTTGGCTGGGGTATGAAATAAAACCTTAATTTCAGCTTAAACATTTTGCATATTGTAAAATTAATACATTTAGTAATTAATTTTAAGCAGGTTATTGCATGTTTTCATTAAATAAGTTTTTAAACATGTTTTATTGTCGAAATATCCGTTATAAAATCCTGCTCATATCAGCTTTCCCATCTCTTAATGGAATTAAGGCGAAACCACATAATGTTATCTGGTAATTGATACCTCCTTTTTATCTGTGTAATTGATATCTCCTATATATCTGGTAATTGATATCTCCTATTTATCTGGTAAATGATATCTCCCGTTTATCTGGCAATTTATATCTACTATTTATCTGGTAATTTATATCTCCTATTTATCTGGTAATTGATATGTTTGGATGCGTGTTTTGGTTGACTGAATTCTGAGATTATTAAATTTTCTGTTCGCCTTTTGCATTTACTTTCCTAGCAGTAATGACGTCATGGTGATTCAAGGGCTGCTCAATTAAGGGTAAAAAAGTATAATCAAAGAGTGGTGCCATGCTGGGCAACTATAAAAGGACCTGTATCAATAATACGGGAAAGCGAATTCACGCGGTAAAGCCACTTGTATCTGCTTTTAAATGCAAGGGCCTTATACAGTGAGCTATCGAGGTCGCTGTTTTACGGAATTAACCGAGAGTTACGTTTAAGTGCGTTTTGTTCTATTACTCCAAAGTAACTTACATATTAAGTCAGAGCAAAATAATGCTAAACTATTTTGTGATATTCTGTATCCCAGTTTTCTTATATAGTAAATTATCAATAAACTTGTTCAATAACATGACGTTAAATACAAATTGAAAATTCAAAGACTATTGGTTACGTTCAATATTTTATTAAACTATCATAAGCGATAACATGAATATACATATAAAGTCACAGAAAATCATGATAATAGAAAAATACGTATGCATCACAAATATATTCAAAATATAAACATACATATCAAATGCAAGTTATGTTTTATACAAAAGGCGAAATATTACTGTTCTGAATGGTTCTGAAAGTAAATCAGCTGTTTTATGTTATCCTGTTATAATGTTTTCGTCCTTGAATGCTAATTTTCCTGTTCGATTTTTATATCTACTTGTGTAGTTCTTGAAATGGAGATTTCCATTCTCTAATAACGTTCACCACATCTTGGTTCATTGTAATAGCTAAACAGTGTGCTCCCTTCTATTTTAAATAAAAATGTCTCCTGATCGATTGCATGCTTATGATATTACTACTTTCAATACATGAACCAGATTTATAGGGAAAGTGGATAATTTCTAACAGGTACATAACACTACAATCGATCTTGGAAACTTTTAGTGGCGTTAAGTATATATGTCCGGATCAGTAAAATTAGCCGTCCGTTTAAAAAAAAAATATATTTCAGAAATTATAAATATCTTAATAAAATCAATGTTGAAATCATGAATAAAAATGTTACTGTGCTCAGGAATTCAAATAATTTTAAAACGTTCATGGTATAGTGGATTATATCATGGCACTGTAAGCGAGCAACGAAAGAACGTTCAGAACATTAAATTGATTTTTAATATTAATATATGTTTGCATTTCCAAATAAAGTTATTATTTATACTGTAACACTTACGAGTTAACGTTATAAAATAAATGATGACTTTGAGGGATTCTGCGGTGGTTGGTGACAGATTTTTTGGATGAGTACATGTTATTGCATTTATGATGTGATACATCATATGACTCATCCAATATAGATATAAAAATCGAACAGGAAAAGCAGTATTCAATGTTGACAGTCAACCACAAACACACACAGAAACAAAGGAAAGATTTAAAGATGAATAAAAGGCCAAATAAGACATCATAAACACAAAAGTATTGTCAATCCTTATTGCATTGGAACGGTCAGTGGGGGAAAAGGCCGCTGGTGGTTTAAACCAGGTTCTAGGGTGCATCAAACCTCACACGTACCCTACCCTAAATCGGGACAGTGTAAATAAAGAAATCCCCGCCATGAACTATTCTCTAACCAAAAAGGCATCATTAATAGGCAATATAAGTAAAACACAAAGACGCTCGTGTATATATAAGGTTATTAGAATATTCTAAAGCCTTTATTACCTTCTATGGGGCATCATATGACTGTTAAGTTTATTTAACATAACTTGTTTATCTTATTGAAATATTATCAGTGTTCTATTACATTCTATGACAGTATAAATACAGCCTTTTGGGGTTGTTGTTTGGTTTCAGTATTTAGTATTCAGAGTTAAATATCTGGTTTAAGTATTTTAATTGAAAATTTAGTATAAAGTGAAAATATTGGAAGCTGTGAATTAAAATATAGTGTAAGAGGATAACAAATATTACCATCATATATAATAAAAGTGACAATGGATTATTTGGACTATTGTGAATTAATAAACCAGGAAAAACTTTAAGTGAAATTGCATTAAAGGAACACTTGACAATTTACATTAAAGTGAGTATTGTCAACATTATTTGGAAATTATTCGTATCGGATTTTAAAGAAATGCTGGATCCATTTTATGTATTTTCAGTAAGCGAATACTTTGTATTTGCAGTATTTGTATACATTTGTCGATTATATTTTAAAATAGTTGTCGCCGGTATTGCTTCCTTTATCGTTACAATTTAGTCGTAACATAATTAGTACATAAACGTTGCCAGACTACACATGTAAATATAATAATTAATCTATATAATATTAACGAAACATTCTTAACAATTTTTAGATTACGCATTTCAGTCATACTTAAATACATCATCCAGCTGCCTTATAAACACTAATGCAGTATGTATATACTAGTTGTATATGAAAAGAAGTTTATCAAATCGTTAGCAACCATCAGTTTGATAGTATTTATATTACGTTTTATTAGCGACACACTTATTTAAACATCTTTAGCAAGCATATAGTAATATGCTTAACATTAACGTTACATTACATTAACGTTACACTTATTTAACCTCCAAAGACAAGTCCTTTTTTCCGACAGGAACTATTGCCATGCTTTGTTTAGAGCATTTAAAATATGTATCATGTCTGATGCACGTATGATGGCAGTATCTATATTTTCTGATGTTTCGAACAGTATCAGAAAATAAATCGACATTCTACTACTACTTTACAGCAAATGATAAACAAACAGTTGTTCGAAACAAAATTGTTTCCAAAAAAATAAGTTTCATTTTCTGGATATGATGATATTGAACTATTTATTTTCTTTTTGAATTTTACATTCTTAAATATTTATTATAAAATTATTATTGTAAATCATTGTATTAACATGTATTCTTAATCTGACAATTTAAAAAGACGACTATTTGGACACTCACTAGCGGTGGAGATACTACAATGAGGTATAGTAAAATAGATATATAATTATATAATTATTAAATAATTAATAGGTAGATTTATAGAATTTCGGCGGCCCAATATCAGATGAGGGGCGTGTATTATACTATTATGTTATATACTTTTATAAAATTATATAACTATAAATTAATATATCCATTGAGCTTGTAACGCCCTATGCATAACAAACAACATTCATTCACATAGGATGTACATACAGCGTTCTCTGCAGTTCAGACACTTTTACGAATTCAAATAAATGTGATAAGGTTAGAAAATCGCTATTTAATGAGTATTTTCTATGTAAATGGCCCGACTCGATAATTAGGCATTTCGATATCTTAATATACTTTGATAGAATTATCCAACAGTATTGTCTGCTGTGGGAATATTCGGTCGTATTGCTTCATCAAGGAACGCCTTATACATAACATACAACGAATTCATTATTTTTTCACTCTCTCTCATGAAGATGTATATCTGACATCTGATGCATGTATACATGTACTCTTCATCTCTGCAATCGCCTGTTGATATAACATCGTCCACGTCTATTAATGAGATGTCGACGTCTTGTAACAAAATGGCAAGGTCACGCAGGGTTTCTTTGATCGTTTTTATGAATTGTTCTAGCCCGTCTATAAGTTTGGGATCTTCTCTCTCCTTAGCAGCGGTGTTTGTCGCCTGTGTCATCAGGGTGTACAGCAGGCGATAGTGGGAGCAAATCAGCAGTGTCGAGTACTGAAGAAAACTGTTCACGTGTATAGTTGAGCTTGGTTGTGAAAGCAAGAAGGTCTTTGTAATTTAGGATGGGGACTCTGGTTACTTTATAAAATTAAAAAATGATATCCTACAAACACGTTTAAAGACATGTGAAACTTATAAAGTCATTCATGTGAATACTTGTCATACTCATCATCACGATTTAAGTTTCACTAAAACAACAATTTAAATATCAATAGTATAACATCATTTTGGGAAGTAGACTGTTTAACACAATATAATATTATAACTGAAATCACGTTGTGAAGGTGTGCGCGCGAGTTGTCCTTGGAACATTTAGAGTAACAGTTTGACCAATGAAGATTACATTTGATTTAAATTGGCAAGTGGTTATGTATCTGCTATGTAATTTGCAATGTTATAACTGTATCCTTACAAAATATGAGTTTTAAGATAGAGGAACAAATGAAATAAAATTTTGAAGTTATCTTATGTTTATACTCATAACAAATAGATATAAAAGGCGAACAGGAAATGTAGCATTTAAAGACTACAGTCAACCAAAAACACGCATAGGAACAAAAAACAATTAAAAATATCAATAAATGGCACACAAACATGATATGGTTGACAATATGACAATAAGGTCACCGCCTTGGAACGTTTAGTGGAATAAGGACCGTTAAACTACACATATATATAGTTAATTACATATTTGAGTATATGCATACAAGTACAACAAAGTAGTAGAATACATATCACAACTTACGCTCGTGTTATCCATGACTGCCACGTGTATAGTGTTTGTAGAAGAACAGATGTTTGCAGAAGGAATAACACCTGTCTACAAGTATAAATTTCATTAAATATTAATATAAACAGACATAGCTTGTAATACATGTTGATTTCACATACACTGTTTATATTGTTGCTTAAGGACGAAAGCACGCGTTATAGTCATCTAGCATGGTAATTATAACCTGAGTATTTTATATGCATATGAAGAATCACTTCAAGTAGAACCGTCTTGATGAATTCCACTGAAATGTGTTTACACAATGGTAGTGTAGATAGATAATATTTAATGACAGTCTCGATTTTTTGACAAACATATATCAAAGTTTGATTTTGAAGTTCGAGTACGTTTTAAGTTCTATATTTAAGTTAAATGTAATACTTACTTTGCTGTATATCATATATAGACATATCTCGTTTTATAAAACGAACTCCCGTTTGACTGGTTAAAAGGTGTATGCACAGTCATAAAAATATATAAAATTTCACGACTCGAAAGTGGATATACTGGTATTCATCAAATTTGTAAATGGTCGTATTTTTAAAACTATTTTTTGTAATACATTTCGATTTGACTTATTTTAAGACTATTTTTTGTAATAAATTTGTTTTATTATATCAACATTTTTGTATAAAGTATGTAGCTGTTATAATATGCAAACAATTAATCATTAATAGTTCTAATTCATACAATTCTAGCGAAGTTTTTTGAGCATTTGATAAGTACAAACAATAGCTATGTCCAAATAGTTGCCTGTTTCAATTGATACAGACAAGTCTGTGATATAGATTTAGTTTAACTATAGTTATATTCATACATCTTTATTTTAGAGCATTTCAAAGCTATACATTATGTATATACAGTACACTAATCACTAGTCGTTAAAAATCGTTATAGCTATGTTTACCTGATAATACCATGCATAAATGGTTTGCTCAGTTTTATAATCTACGTACAAATATGTGATACAATAACTGTTGTGTTTTTTCTCTCACATGCAGGCACGAACGTTCTAAAACACGATTTTCTTACACACCAGTTTAATACTTCTTACTAACATGACAAGTAGTCAATCACGTTATGTGTGTCACTGAACACGCAGGAGGGAAACACTGCGGCGTGTTTACTTGTAAGAATACTTTAGGGCGTAAGGATAATGTCGTTGTTTTTGTAAATGGTTAAATATATAGGAAGTATGTTTCCCATAACAAGCAAAATCAGTTCTGTATCTAGATGTATAATCATTAAATTATTTTGTACATATTTTTCTAGTTTTCTTTTTTCAATACAAAAAATCGTTGTTGAGACGTAGAAGACGTTAAGCCGAAAGCTCTCAAGTATCAAATTTAAATATATAGGATATTTCTGGTATTTTAAAGAACCGTCCATATTTTTCAAACAAAATCTCTACCATTTCGAATACTTTTGGGATTCAGTGTTTGTGAACGTTGTGTTGTTCAGTGTATGCTTTTCTATTCTATTTATATGTTACTGGTTACAATCGATAACAGTATGTATCGTCTTTTATTGAAATTCATGAAATTAGATTTAACAGTCGTGACAGTATTAGTAACTCTAACAAATGTTCGTTGTTGTGGAAATGTTGTAAAATAGTGATACTAAATGTATCAATTCAAACGTTGGCAGTAAACTATTGATACAATAATGTCAGTTTGAATACTTATAGGTAAAGCAGTATACTTTAAGTCGTTGCTATAGATTCGCAACGCTATTATAAATGAGCGTTATTTCTTGTATAAATACTGATAAAGGTGATCCTTTGGGAGCAACAAACACAATTAAGAAAATAAAGCTGCAGACTCGGTTTTATTGAGTCTGTTCATGAGAAGTAATGAAGGAAGCAACATCTCTCAATCCCCCTAGCACCGGCTTTAGCGGTATTCTACTACTTATTTGTCAGATATTGATGTTCAGACATACTTACACATTGTTATTAAACCAATCATCTCTATTGTCTGTCCTTTTCAGTACCAATACAATCAAATGTTATCAATTCATTTGACAAGTTTTCATTAACGTTGGGTTATATACCTGTCGATTTATGCTTTTTCCAGGGATTTAGCGTCTGAGTCTATTTAACTGCTACATGGATTCATTTTGATGTTTTCACCTATAACTTGAGGAAATACCCTAGACTGGACTGTTATTTACACCGAATTAGTACATGATGTATGATTGTGGGTAATTCATTGATGCAACTTAAAAGTTCGCAAACTTCAATATTGATTTGTTTGGAGTCAAGTGTTTTCACACCAATGTTATCACCTTATAAAAAACAGTGAAATAGGCTATCTTAGATTACCACTTGAAGTTCAGTTATAATTCATATAGGAAATTGTATAAGGTATAGTTTAAGACTATATGAAACAAGGAATCTATTTAAATACTTACGTCATTAGTGATATAATACGTTCGGGGATTGGTTGTTTCTGTTCTCCTAACATGTCATTGCGTATAATTGAGGTTTGAATTGCTTTGCTTACGGTTCTATATACAATATCTTGAAAATATCAATGCAGGTCAAATCGACAGTTTTACTATCAGCAATATTGCTAATACTATGAACAAAACTTATTTGAATAATACATAAAGGATCGTACACGAGAGACTGTCTATTATTGACTTTGAGAAATGAGTTGGATAAAATGATAGGCTACGAGGATCTTTCGAGTATCCAATCTTGTAATCCAACTATTTAATAAGGTATAACATCCATATTCATGAATGTAAGTTTCCATTTATCAAGTAGGTGCTCATTAAAATCCCGGAAGACATGGTATGTGATATTATTAATCAATATCTCATCGAGTTAGAATTGGTCGCAGCCCATCGAGGTGTTGAAATCAATCAACGAGATGTGACAATACCCTATTTGTTTTATAGCATCTCCATTTCCTCTGTCTTAGAGGTGTTGTTTTCAACTACTAGTAAATGATTTACAGCTGTGCAAATACAAAGGAAATGTCGGCGACCATGCTACAAAACGCAAACAATATTTGAAGCATAACGCAAGTCAAAGAATTATATTTACATTTTTATGGTTTTATTTCTATGCATTTTTAAAAAATATACATTCAAATGTTTTGAAACACGAACATACCGAACAGTATCACAATACAGGAAGCGGTTTTGACATTAGCCATCATATAAAACAAAGAAAACACTTTGAACAGAGATAACATGTCACGAAGACAGCCAATATAAGAAATATGACAAACTATATGGAAAATGGACAAATAAAATGAGCGAGAACGAAAACTGTAACAAAGCTATACTACGAGTATAAAAGGATTCCGCGGAATCAATTTTCTCGTCTACACTACACTGAAATTCACATCATAATCTGGGGAATGAAATGATTATCCCTCTCACTGACTGTCAAGTTTGAAGGCTGGATCTCAAATCAAGGTCCCCTAGCTAAACCATTTACATCCCAAGAAACAGAGCATAACGCCAAAGCTATACATACATGTAACGAAGTTAAATTTCATTTAAATATTTAATCTGAGGTAATTGTATGTTTTGGACATGCTTTGTATGTACTATTGATGTATTCTCACCTATGCCTTGAAAGAAGTAAATATTCTATACCATAACAATTATTACAATTATAATTTCAGGAGAATTTCAGAAGAACTATGATACATGTTTGTTTGATCAAATGTGTATAGTACCTGAGAAATGAAGCTAAATGCCAACATTTAACATACAATTGACAAAACAATGAGCCTTAATATTCAAGGCCAATGACATGGTGTTTTTCTATATTAGTAAGATCTACTACCCAAATACAACTATGATCCCAGAGTTATTGATCTAGAGCATGAGGCCTACTTAGCTTTGGATTCAGTTTTACCGAGATGAACATCAGACGAATCAGGTGAGCGCTTCAGGCGCAACCGGGTATCAGGTTTTAGTGTACTTTTCAAATAAACTGCGGTAGCGTTTTATGTTTGTCGTGTCTCATAGTTTGCTTTGTTGAATGCTTATAGTCGGTGTTTACGTTGAATACATTTTTGGTTGATTGCTGTGCAAACGCTATATTGCATGTTTGTCGTTACCATCTACTTTTTATGGTAGAATCAATATAAAGTAATTAATATGTTTTAGACATGATGTATCCTGTAGAAACGTTTCGTTATAATATAAACTGTTATGTGTGTTTCTGTACCTGAGTCTCTAACTCCTTATTTTGCCTGTAGACAAAATTTCCTGAGCGGTTTGTGATACAGTTCTGTATCTGTTTTTTTGTATAATTATGGCATTATACTTGTATGTTATTAGGCAAATGATGAATTTGTTTTGCATTTTGTCTACAACATTCAATTACTGCGTTTGTTTGAATTGTCACTGCATGTGCAAACTGTTGATCTAACTTGTTAGCGCTTGTTTTGTATGTATTTATTCATGTTGCACTATATTTAATAAGACATATGGGCCAGTTATGAAACAAATTTAACACATTGATTTATAATGACTATTGCATTAAGCCCATCAGTTAGGTCTTGCATTATGTATACTTTGATAAGACTGTAATATCATGCAATAATAAAATGCCAGTCGTCCGTGTTACTCAGAGGCAAACTTTATTGCTTCGATCGCATAACGAATAAAAAGATATATATGTCCAAGCATAGTGGCAAGGCAGTTGCAAGATTTTGCACACACAAAGGCAGTATTTACTCTATCTTCAAATTTATAAGAAAACATCAAATGTATTAAGCACAATAGATAAAGCAATAGACTATTAGATAATTATATATATATATATAATATATGTTTTTTTTTATTTATGTATATATATATACAATGTATATATATGCGGGTTCGAATTCGCTGGTAAGTGGGTTGTACGCAATTTTCTCCACATATAATATTTATTGTTTGTACTTGTATCTTATAGATCCCACGTTACAGAAAGTTCGCTATTCTGAATTTAATTCTCTCACAAGTATATATAATTATATATATATATATACAGAGAGAGAGAGAGAGAGAGAGAGAGAGAGAGAGAGAGATTTTTAATACATTGTTATTGAAAGTTTTTCAAATAACCTATCGTAATGATTAGTTATGTAATCAGCTCTTAAGCAGCCATTAATGTAAAATTATACGCACGTTTTGAATATGTCACAGTTCGCCAATATGCATTCTTCTTTGATTGTGCGATGACCCGACATAATGTGGACCATATGCTGATGTCTATCTAAATCCGAAAAAGAAGGTTTAATATATTATCTTAAATCCTGTCTTGTCGTGCCCTCAGCAGTCTATTATCATTACGTGGTCCGAGTATTAAATTTCATATCCCATCCAACCCCTTCTCCAAGAAGCGAAAACGGGGTTGGCTGGGGTATGAAATAAAACCTTAATTTCGGTTTTAAAAATGTGCATATTTTAAAATTACAACATTTAATAGGAAATTTTAAAGAAGTTATCGCATTTCTTCAGTAAAATGTTTTTAAATGTGTTTTATTGTCGAAATATTCGTTATAAAATCCCGCTAATATAAGCTTTCCTAATGGAAATAAGTCGGGACCACGTAATGTTTACGGGCTGCATAGTTATTTTAGCAGATATAGCCTGGTGAGAATTTTCTTATTTTCATTGTCCTGTATAATTGGGATACACATTTGGTAAGAGTCAAGTTTGATGCACACTAGAACCTGGTTAAACCCCCATCGGCCTTCTTTCCCATGACTTTTCCAAGGTTCCTGTTATAATATTGCGCCATTAAAATATTTGAAACTTAGTAGATTAATGAAGCAAATTTGAAAACTTTAAAGAAATATAAAAAGATCGGACAGGAAAAGTAGCATTCAAGGAGGACAGTCAACCACAAAACACAGACACAAACACGCAAACAGAAAAACAAGAAGGCAAAATCAATAATAAATGAAAACGACATCACAAACACAAAAGGGTTGACAATAAGGCTACCGCCTTGGAACGGTCAGTGGCAAAGTAGGCCACTGGTGGGTTTAAACCGGTTCTAGGGTTCACCAAAGTGTATTATCTTATTTAATACTTTCAGTCATGTTTAAATGCTACTTGATTAATAAATGGAAGTGTACATTTTTGCGTGATTTACTAATTACATTTAACACATGTAAATTGTCATTGCCTTGATTATTTTCCGAGAATGGTTGTCTTTAGTGTCATCCGTTCCAGTCGAAAGGCGCCTTGTAGAATGACCTGGAATGTATACAAGAGGTTTTCAACTTATAACGTAACACATTTGTTTAAGATTTTCATTTTCAGCGGTAGTCACTATCATTAAAATGCGTGATTTAAATATGTGAAACTGTCATTTAGAACGTATGCATTTATAAATAAATTTCAATTTCACTCGGCTCGCCTTAACTTACATTTTGAATTAGTTATTTTCCAATTTTGAACCTATATGTTTCTGTTGCCGTAGGGTTTAATATCAAAATACCTTAAATCAAACAATTTCAATAAAGGCATATACTAATTATTTAAATCTGTGTTTGCGTATTAAATATTAATGTTGATATAAACGTGTGAATGTTATCGAAATATTAAAGTCCCAATACCACTATAAACATGCAAAGTCTACGACAGATGTACACTATTTCTAAACTTACATTACGGCGATGTTTATATATGTATAACTTACATACATTTTTTAAAGACATCCGAACTCTATATACACAATATAGGCCAAGCCAAACCCCAAAACTGGAAAATCGAATTAAGAGTTATCAATGCGTTTTACGAATATTTAATCACGGGCATTTTAAGTATCGGTGAATAAACTTTTTAATCGGCACATATACTTTATTGTATGAACTGTACACCTGGATAGTATAAACCATTTGTAGTGTCAGTTTGCCGTTATTTTGCGGTAAGAGCCTTTTAAAACTGAATTGAAAAATATGACCGTTTGCTTATATTTTACGGACGATTTTTAAAGCATTTATAAATTAACCGAAACAAACATTTTATTCATATTTTGTAAGCCAAAAAGATTGTTGCTGTTTATTATATAGCATATAAATATTTCTTCTACAAAATGTATACCTTTTTATTCACCATTATTACATTTTGCACATGTGCATGTTTTACCCCAAAATCTAAAGTTATATATATTTTGTGAAGAAATCATTGAAATTGATTTTTTATAGAGGAGGATATCATAACAATGCCAGAAGCTGATTTTCTAACTTGACGTTTTTCATACATTTGATCGTTTTCAAAGTATTGAATTTCATTTTAATGTTCGCTTAATCGTAAAAAAAGACACATAGCAGTTTCATTTACAATTTCATATTTCACATTTACGTTCATACATGGACATTCAGACAGCTATAACCTTAAACGACACATGCCAAGCTGATTGAGCTCTTAATTTGTATTGCAGTTATTTTTATAATTAAAGATATTTGCTTCCAATCTCATTGTCTACCATTTTTAAAAATGCGAATGTAGCAACATTGTGAAGCACATTGTAGTTCATGTCATATTTTTTATATCGAAGGAATCATTAGACTTTCCATTTAAATGAACATATTCGGGGAGAATGTTAGGATATTTAATTCAGTTTCAAAATGAAAGTGTTACGTTATGAGTTGAACTCCTCTTGTCTTTCTCTTCTATTGTTTTGTAAACTTTGACTCGATATGTTTTTTGAAAGAACTTAATAGGATGTGTGTATATATAAAATAAACTTGATTGTTTATTTTTGTGTTTTGTGGTTGACTGTCGTCCTTGAATGCTGCTTTCCCTTTCCGATTTTTGTATCTTTCTTTACACATATATATTTTAGGTCTTATGCAAGTATTCTGTCACGGTCAGAGGCGATACTGTCGTTGGTTTTATGTAAACATTTGCATGTCAGTAAAAACACAAGGTAAGTCCACTGAAAGTCAGCTCAAAGTAACTGTTACTATGACATACTGTCGTTACATGTAGGTGTGCCTTGGTTAAAAATAAGATTATAATTGAATTATTGTGTAGCAATATTTGTGTGCCATAATGTTAAAACAAAAAATATTGTTATCGATTACACAGGGTGTAGTACGTAAGTATTTTTTTGTTTGTTTGTTGTTGTTGTTTTTCAGACAGAAGCAAGAGTAAATACGATTTAAAGCATTTACGGTAAATATTTAATCACGGTTGAGAATACGTATTGGCTGTGACAGGAGTGATGACTCGGACTATATCTATATTCATGATATACTATTGCTTTAAATGTGTGCAAAGGCCCTTAAGGATCAACGAGCCCAGTATTGATGGCTTCGAAGTGGAATACCTCTTTAGTTGGTGTAAAAAATCGACCCCCATAAAATAATGACCCCGGTAATTTTGCTATGGAGTAAAATGACCCCCTACTGTAAAATGCTGACTCCTTCCGTAGAATTTTGACGCATCAAAGGTGTCAAATTATTACAGTCAAATTGTAGTAGAATGACCTCCAGGATGTGGTCAATTTATTACAGTAGAATAGTAATAGAATGGCCCCACGTTTTCTGTTTGGTATGTGTTTTTTACAGAGTTTATTCACTAATTTGATATTAATACGGCCAATTGTTTTGTTATAACGTATGGGTGCCGTTGTTGCCAAACAGATAATGTATGCCGCCGTGGGGAGGGGGTCACCTGCACCCAAACTGAGCTGTTGGGGAAGCTCCTTTGGGATAAAATATTTACTTTTAAATGGCCCATTCTGATGATTTTTTACACTTTAAATATACTTTTACCTTTGTACCATTAAAGATACTGGCATAACATTCCCACAAACATCTTTATCTTCCAATATTTTTTTATTTGTTAAGCTAATTTTCATTGTATAATTATTAAATATAGCTACTTTTTTGTAGTACAGTGCGGACCAACGGTGTCAATGCGTTTGGTCGCTGTGGTTTTCAAATCATCGAGTACCTTCTTTGTGGCTTTCTATGCTATTGTTTGTTTTTTGTATTTACATATACACGAGCATCTTTGTGTTTTACTTATATTGCCTATTAATGCTGCCTTGTTTATTAGAGAATTGTTCATGTTGGGGATTGATTTATTTACAATGTCCCGTTTTATTGGGATGACAGTATGGTAAGTGTGATGTTTGGTGCACCCTAGAACATGGTTTATACCTCCAGCGGCCTTTTTTGGAATTGACCGTTCCAAGGCGGTAGCCCTATTGTCAACCCTTTTTGTGTTTGTGTTTGTGACGTCATATGCCTTTATTCCTTGTTAACATTGCCATTCATGTTTGTCGTTTTGCGTGCTTTTGGATTTACTGTGTTCTGTGAAGGATGCATTTCCTGTTCGACTTTTAAACTTATTTTAAGATTCTTGTTGACATGTATAGATGAATCAAAATACATTGGAAGCAAATATGTCGACGGGGACTCCCCTAGAAACGTATTTGCCTCATGTCAAGTGTATTCGCGAGTGAAAACATCGCAATTGATAAGCACATGGGAGATTCGCTTGCAGTAGACATGAACATATTTGAAATGAACGTTGTTCATACAAAGCATCGCAACATAAAAAACCCAAACCAAAACACACTTAGAAAATAATTATATTCTAAATGTATGTTGGGAGCTTGATTTGAGCAAGAAAACACTCCTGAAACATATAGAAACAATTGCGTAAAACACCTCTAAAATGCACATCATAGCACACACAAATAGAAAGTTTTTCTGCGGGAGGCATGTCCCCACCCCTATAGTTTACTAGCACCTGTATTTCTCGCGGCACCAATCTAATAACTTTAGCTACGCCCCACTACATTCCAAAGATGAGTCTTATAAACGATAACGAGACGCACTATTAACCTAACAACTATTTCGACGAAAACAAAAACACACACATAGGCAAATATTTTATAAAGGGAGGGGGGTCATTCTTCTCCCGGAATTTTATTTTCTGTGATGCGATATGGTGGAATTTGACGTATATCTAAGGGACCTTTTGATATAAAATTTATTATTTTGTATGTATAGCTCATACACTAGTTTAACAAATGTGGCTCAAATCTCCTCCGCCCTCCAAATTAGTTCCATTTTTCAACGTTCAGTTTTCATTTTTTCAAAGCGTCACGTGTGCGTTCGCCTATGTACGCTCCTGGTGTCATCATCAAACACTCTTCAAACAGCTAGCTGGATAATTGACGCTTAAAAGTTAGAAATGGGCCTGTATGTGTACATGTAATGCCTGTATGTGTACATGTAATGCCTGTATGTGTACATGTAATGCCTGAATGTGTACATGTATACTTACGGTTATATACGGATTCACGGAAGGGCATGTATGAACCAATAGTTCATGCACTCGAGGTAATTTTAGTTAGTGCGCACGCGATAATTTGCCACCTGTGGTTGTGATACCGCTCTTAATTGAGTATCGATACCCCCTGCACGTGTAGAAGCTATAAAACTTCCCATCTGAGTATTGATACCCCTCGTTTGAGTATTTAATTGTTAACGCCTCCCCATTTGGTACTGATACCCCTCCCCATTTGGTATTGATACCCACTTCAACAGTGAGTATCTTAAGTACCCCTCCACATTGAGTATCAAAGGGTAATCAATACTCGATGGGGAGATTGTATAGGTACTCACTGTGGACTGCGTGAAGAGGGTATCAATATTTAATGGGTATGGGTATCAATACTCAATGTGGCGGTTATCAATACTTAATAGGGAGGTTTATCAAAACTCAATAGCGTGGGGTATCAATACTAAATAGGGACGGTATCAATAGTCAATGGGGAGGGAGTATCGATACTGATCGATACTGAATGTGGAATTAGTACCAATACTCAATAGCGAGGGCGTATCAATACTCATTGCCGAGGGTGTATTAAAACTTTAACGGGAGGGTGTATCAATTAATACTCGAGAGTGGTATCCATACTTAGTGAGGGTGGTTTATTAATACTCAGTCGGGAATGGTGTTTCAATACTCAGTGAGGAGGAGGTATCAATACTCAATCGGGAGTGGGTATCAAAACCCAATCCGGAGGGGATATCAATACTTATTCGAAAGGGGTATCCATACTCATTTATAAGGGTATATTAATACTCAAACGGGAGGGGTAATCAATACTCAATGTGAAGAGAGTATCAAAAATCAATAACGTAGGGTACTAATATCAATACTCAATAGGGAAGAGGTATGAATACTCAATGGGGAGAGGGTATCATTACTCACGATTTATTTATTCGTGCGTATGAATTATTTCGTGCACACGAATTATTATCCCGTGCGTACGAATTCTTATTAATACGTATTCCTACAATTTAACATTCTGAAAAGAAATAATTCAAAGGAAAATCGGGAAAATCGTTTTACCAGTTACATTGTTTCACATCTCGGTCATTTATTATTACAAAACTAGTCTTCTTATCCACTTCATCCACAAACGAAAACGTCTTAAATTCCTAAAGACATAAATATAAGAAGATATGTTGTACTATTCAGTGTAACTATCCATTGTAACTATCCATTGTAACTATCCATTGTAACTATCCATTGTAACTATCCATTTTAATTTGGTGAGTGTATCTTTTCATATATATATAGACAAGATTTTCTTATAACAATGCATATAGATAATATTTTCTTAAAACAATGCATATGAGAATACTAGACGAACATTGTATTCTGTTCTGAAAAAAAAAAATGCATATGAGGATACTAGACGAACATTGTATTCGTTTCTTCCAAAAGAAATATCCATTAGTTGCTATTCATTTATAGATTCCAAGTGACCATCAATGGATGAAGATTGCTTAAAATTGCTAAAAATAGATTTCATTCGGACAAATATGACAAATATGTATGGTTTTGTCCGAAAACAGATCAGGAATCTATTGAATTTGATTTTTCTTCTATTTTCCAATGGCATGATATTTGCGTGAAATTTACAGTCTCAGTATTGTCAAACACAACAAGAAACTCGGTGAATTGATATCCACCGACGAAGTGTTAATTGTTTTCTGGTTAGAAGCATGGACGGAAATTAAAACAGAAATACAGACGAACAAATAAAAAAGCTCACGTGTTGGGTTCTGCAAAAAATCGTCTTGATGAGCTGATTATATGTGCCGATTTATTTCAAAATCCCTCCATGCATTTGCGAGTTATGCTGCGGACACTGTAATTGTAACGGAAGAACGAACGCCCGGAACGGACGGACAACACCAAAGCTGTATCGCTATTCGTTGGGTATAACAAAATAATACAAATAAATTAAACAACATTGAGGAGGGGGTTGGGGGCTGGGGGTCTCCATGCATCTCTTGATGGGTTGAGTATTTGTGTATTTGTGTCAATTCCTTACAAAATCTCTGCAAACGTGAGCGTTATGGAGAGAGAACACAAAATAACTTATTAACTTACTGCCAATTTATTTTAAAATCCGTTCATGCATGTGATAGTTATACGGCGGACACTAAATGTGTAAGGGACGAAAGGACTGACGGACGAACTTACGGAAAACGCCAAAACAATATCCCTCCGACTTCATTAGGGGATACAAACAAAAGTTAAACTTGTCTATAACTAATTGGGGTGTAACAAAATCTCAGGGCTAGACATGTCGACTCCGGAGTCATTAATGTTTTCCTATGTTCAATACGAATGCTCGGTTTAGCGTGAGTGGTCAAGATAACGCAAAACCAACGACTCCGGTACCGACATGTCTAACCCTAGGATATAGAAAACCGTAAAACGTTCCTTCCTTGAACCATTCATATATAAACTGTATGATACCTAAAGGCTGGCTTGTTTTTAAGGTAAAGAAGATACAATTTTCTAGGAGTCAATATTTTACAGGGTTCATGTTTTTACGTGTGAGGGGGTTATAATATTACTGGCTTTTTCGAAAGAGTGATTTCACGACAGAACAAATTATGAGAGGGGTTCATTCTATTACATAGAATTATGACCGGGGGTCATTTTACCACTAGCAAATGGGGGATAAATATTTTATGGGGGTCGATGTTTTTTTCCTTACACCGGCACTTGGGGGAGTGAGAGATGTTGCTTCTTACATTAACTCTCACGAAGACTATAATATTACCAAGTTTGCTACTTCATTATCTTGGTAGTTTTTATTGCTTCCAAACGATTTCCCTTTTCAGTATTTACTAAACGTCACATTAGGGTTCGGTCAGGTTAATGCGGCGGCTGTAAAGTCTCCCCCGCGAATCAATACTGTTATTTTTTACAGGTCCTTTGGGATATAGGTGGGTTTGACATAGAATACCGCTTAAGCCGATGCTAGGGAGCGTGAGAGGTTTTGCTTTCTACATTACCTCTCATGAACAGTCTCAATAAAACTGAGTCTCCTACTTTATTATATTCGTTGTGTTTATTCCTCCCAAAGGATCTCCCTTATCAGTAGTTATTACTGGTATGTGAATTTATAAATTATAAATTTAAAAATAAACACAATAGATGCCTAAATTAAATAGAGATTTTAACAATGGAAGGAAGCAAGTGTACTCAAATATTTCAAATACCCGAATTCGACGAGTGTTGCATACTATTCTGAAATGTCAGTGTTATGGTCATTAAACATATCATTTATGACGAAGAATACGTTTTATTATAATATAACATGTTTAAGATATAGTGATAACAAAATATGTTCATGAACACTGTTTTAAATAATACTAGTATGTAAGTAAAAATGGGGAACTCCTTAGATGTTGGATGAGTATCAAGTTGCTTTAAGACCCATAACAATAAATTATTTTGATGCCGAGCACTTAATATAAAAGAACCTTAATGTACAATATGGTTCAAAACGAATAGCAATCCAACTGGTATATGGTTAGTTTAATTTGGCGGCATCTTTGGCAAACAAAACTAAGAAAAGTCGATTGTCAGTTAAAACTCACTAGACATCATTACACTTGTTCGTGTGCAGTTTAATTAACGTTCTTATAGGCTATACCAGTACCTAACCTGTAGGTCGTATTGCTTACTGACCCTATTAAACCCTATGCAACACTGTACTCGCCACTCTTTATATTGTGTATTTTGTGGTTCATTGAACATTTATTTGGTCTACGCTGCAATTGCCTTTGGGTGGTTTCTTTTAGAACAGTTTTCTCATGTTTCCATCCAGTAGTTTTGGAGCAGCGATAACAAAAATAACAGCATACACATGAAGCTTTGATGACAGTGAATAATCAATTTGAGACAGTAGCATAATATAAATTGGTTCAAATGTAGTCTTAGTTTTTGAAAAAGATATGTATCCGGAATATCTTTATTTGTTTTACATTTGTGTTATCAACCACACAATACCTTTTGTGCTGACACAAAACCTTTCGGGTGACAAAAAAGCACCAAGCAAATACAGTCTCTTTTAAATGTTTTATTCGCGTCTACCCCAATGGAAAACGTCTTGTTAGAACTCACCGAATTTTCCGCAGATTTGATCACCATTTTTAAGAGAATATTCATTTTTATATTAGAATCATGAATGTACTGTATGAGATGAAGATAGGTTATACAATCATTATTTTCATGATTAATAACGCCCGTAATATGTGTTTACAGCAAGCCTACCGAGAGCACACGTTATTAATATTCTTGTTGGTGGAAACTTGTAAAGAGCAATCAAAAGTAAAGACATTTTATGGCAAAAGAAAACGAGTCATCTGTATTGAGTATGCTCGATATAAAGAAAACGGGTAATATTTAAAGTGATGTAATTAATGTGTTGCACTTATACTTATGTACTGGAAATGTGTATATATGCAAAGTGAGAATTTCCTGATTAAAAATCTAAAACAAGGTACATTATCTAGCCAATTAAATGTAACGATATTTATGTTATCATGGTAAATTGCGTTGTTAAATATTTTAAGATCAATAATCCGTTTTAAAGTTATAAACAGACTGCTTATTCATATTAAAGCCAGGGCCACTATTACCATCAACATTTTATCTATGCATGTTCAAACTTGAGATTTGTAATGTATTTTTTATGTGTTTCGAACTTGATTCACATCAGTCAAGTTTTTCAACTGTTAATTCCTTTTGATTGTTATGTGTAATAGCCAGTGTTAAATAGTTGATAGAATCTAAATTGAAAATACATTGTTTTAAAAGTACATCATAAGTCCTTCAAAAGTTCACGCATGAAAACGGTTGCGTATGTTAATATAGCGGTTTGTTTGCCTAAATCATACTGAGTCACACCCCAAGCACCGACTTACAGCGGTATTCCACATTAAAGCCATAAGGATTGGGCTTGATGATCCCAAAGGATCAATAAGTAATAACAGTACCGATGTGTAGTATGGATGTATTTGTTATAGCCGCAACACAACACTAAACAAACGCTAGTGTGAATGTCAATAAATACTGAGAAGGGGATCCCTTTGAAGCAACAAACACAAACACGATAGAAACGTGTAGCAAACTCGGTTTATTTATCTATTTATGAGAGGTAATATAAGGTGCAACACCTCCCACGCCGCTAGCATTGACTTAAAGCGGGATTCTATTTTAAAGCCATAACGATTGGGCTTAAGTTGTTCTTCGTTTCTTTGTGTGTTTGTTGTTGACTGTCGTCCTTTAATGCTACTTTTCTTGTTCGATATTTATATCTACTTTTAATGATCCCAAAGGACCAGTAAGTATTAACATTACTGAATTGTAATCGGGGCGACATTTTACAACCGCATTTACAAATGCCATTACTGAATACATTTTACCGTATGTTTGGTATTATATCATTCAAGTGGCGGAAATAATGTTCATCCTCATGATCATCATCCGCTGTGTTGTTCAAAACAAAGTAATGAACATCAAACAAACCAACTGAACATCAGACCACATCTAACAGAACCAATCAAACTCCGTAATTATGCATATTGACCTGCATATTTAAACAGATTTCAGACGTGACCAATCGGACAGAGTTAGACATATTCTCATCCATCCAATGCCGATTACAAATCGATACAAATCGATACCATTAAGATCATTTACCACTATTGATTTGAGGCTTCTGATTGGTTAAAAAGCATAGGGTCTATTAGGGTATATAGGCAGATTGTAAGGTAGATTCTGATTAAATTTACCCAAATCATAACAAAATACCCATAAAACATCCACATTTTATATTTCCGTCATAGATCATGTTCATTTAGAATAGTTTGACTGTAATTCGCATTTTTATTTATAAAATTGTACCTTTACTGGCGTTCTGGTGGGGACCACATTCAGTGAACTTTTAGAGACTGAAAGCATTAAATGATCCCCAATTTGCTGGTCATTTTTAGTGTATCTAAAGTACTAAGAAGTTTTTTTTCTCAGAAAGTGGAATTTAGAAATAGGGTTGATGGCCAAAAGGCTATAATGTAGGCCTATCGGAAATGTAACAGTGGGTATGACTACCAGTTCGATAGACTATCTGTGTTTCAAATCGTGGATTGGCAATGGAAGAGATATTATTTCATGTTAGTATTAGATGATAACCTTGTTCGCATCACTACGTCGTGAATGAAATGTAAACTATATCATAGCTTCATCATTGAAAGAACACAACATATTATCCTATATTTTTTGGTTTTATAGCAGATGTTATTCTAGGCTGCGTTCGCTTGTTGCCTTATGGTAAATGGGCTTAATATTTTTGTTTACGCATTACATTGGACATTTGATGAACAATTTTCAGAATGTTTAGATGAAAATATAAAATAATAAATTTAAATTTCTTATAGCTGCAGCCGTAAATATTCTTTAGACAACATAATGGCAATACAATTACTGTTTGGAATGCTCACAGACAGTTTTCACGGAACTCCAGCTAATTTATAGCTAGTTTGTTTCATAAAATATATCCATTGCATATTAATTAAATAACAGAAATAATCTAATTGCGAAGTAATTGGATATTTATGCAAAGCGTTTGTTCTCTGTACGTAGTAGTATAAGGTTTTATTTACCCTCGCCGTGTTGAAACTAGTCATTTTGGCGAGCTTTTTTAATAGAATTTACGGCTGCAGAAGAGTTCTGTCGGAGCATAACGTATCTCGTCAAAGTAGTTTACTGTAGAAGGCATCAGCAGAGCTGTTGAAGAGTAGGAGTCCATCGCAGATAGCTTGTAGAAGATTATATTTTCCAAGAAGATTAGAGTTGATTTGAAGATTTCGACCAATGGGATGACTGCAAAATGGTAAGTAGGTCAATCCCATTTCCGGCTCGAAAGAAGTTTGTAGCTCTCCGCCTATCAGAAGGCTCCACGTGTCTGTAGAAGTATCCCATGTAGATCGATCCAGCTGTTCCTTTCTGTTGGTACTGGCTCCTCCGTTGTACTCACTGATATAACTGAACTTATATCAGAGAGTATCTCGCAGGGTTAATCCAACTTCTGTATCCATGGTTGGTTATAGTGAGTCATCGTGTTCCATCGTAGGCTGCCTCTTGTCATCATATGCGGGGGCTCGCAGTGACCAGGGGCACCTCGCTGGTACAACATCAGTCTTCAGTAGAAGCTTTCAATCGTCCATTTTTAGGGCCACGTTAAAAACAGGCTAAAACCATATATAAAGCATATATTGAGGTGAGTCCATACCTCCCGAGTCTTTACTGCACTGTACAGCGCATTGTACAGAGTAGGGCGGATGATTCCAGACAGCGGCACGCCTTGCGGGGTCACTTTGTCCTAGACGGCCGCAAGACGTCATGCCTGTTCGATGGTCTGAACATGAATGACCTCTTTGTCACTTTGTGGCATATATCGACACTACACCTACTAGTTGTTTGTTACTTACTTCCCAGAATAAACAATGCGCATACATAATCTAATTGCGAAGTAATTGGATATTTATGCAAAGCGTTTGTTCTCTGTACCTACGGCCTGGACCCCGGTTTATAAACCTATTACGCGCTTCAGTGTTTATAACACAACACGAATACCATTGGCTTATTGAAACAGCGGGGGCGGGCCCCCATCATCACCAGGGTTATCTGTAACATATCCCATTCAGGCACTGTGTTTTACAACAGCCAGTCGGAGTGGAAAATTCTAAAACCGCCAGAAGCCCCAACCAACCACCCTACAAAAAATAAGAAATATATAAATGCACACTATATCATAGCGCTCGTATTGACTTTATTCTACGTCTAAGCTCCATGAACAGGCGAAAATCGCCATAGCTAATTAAAGATTATATAAACACCATTAATGCTTTTAATATAAAAACAGTTATTTCCAATTAACGACAAATCGTGTAACAAATTAGATTACGTAATATTGCATAATAATATTTAGTACATCTAATTTTATAGTGCTTTATTCTATATCAGTTTCTTTATGCAATTAACGGAAATTAATATGTGTTAAATAATATTACAATGTCTCATGCAATATTACATGTCTACTATTTGAACTTTAAACATGTTCACACTCTTGTGAATAAAACGTCACTTTGTGGCATATATCGACACTACACCTACTAGTTGTTTGTTACTTACTTCCTAGAATAAACAATGCGCATCAACATCAACATTGTCTAGTCATGAACTTGAATAATCGATAGGTGTTAAAGAAAACAAGTGTTAGTTAAATTGTCTACACAATTAAGTTCTATAAATTCTGCAATAAAACACATGTCACTACTGTATTTAAAAAAGAGTATGATAATGGACCTTTGGAAACTGCCGAGCACGACACATACGAAATATTGCAGCCTCGGTTTGATTGAGACTGTTCATGAGCGGTAGTGAAATATGCTAGCTACCGCTCACGCCCTCTAGCCCCGGATTGAGCAGAACTCAATATTCATAAAATCAATAGTACACAATTTTAACCATCCCGAAGATGGCATGCATACGGCGGTGGACATGGAGTTGTATGCTTCCCCATGTCGTACGGCGTTAAGTTGTGTAGTGGGTCTGGCGACATGCAATCCGAGAATTTGTCTGCAGCGACTGAAAGCTTCTACGCCACTGCCTGTGCGATATAAACACGAATCATACATACGATGTAAAATCGAATGTCTATGCATACTGATTGGTTTCCGTATTTATAGTAAATGCTTCGAATGCAAAATAACAGTTTGTGTTACAATTTACTTATTTTCTGTATTGGTTTTTCTTTTCTGTTTTTTTGCAGATGGATGTTCACGATGCAAGCATATGTCCTACTTCTCACAATGTAACTGCAACTGCAAACACAAACGTAACTTTTGATTTAGTCTGAAAATATAATTTATTTAAATATATGACCATTATTAAATTAATGTAAATAATTCCTGATTAAATGTTAATTCTGATACAAAAATACAGTCTTCTATAACGGCTCATTTCTAAATAACAGTTGTAAAGTGACTACAAATAAATAAATTGTTTTTAAATGTTAAATACCCTATATGTTCCCATATTACAGCACAATAATTAATTTAATTAATTTAATTGCTTTCAAGAAGTAACAAGAAAACCTTTTTAAATACAGTTAAACAGGAAACAAATAGTGTATGTGATGTGTTCTCCGGATTTCTCACTTGCTTTCCGTATCTCTGGATTTAAGTGGACAATTTCCGGATTTTATTAAATGTTATTTTTAAAAAAAAAATCATGATTTAACAGCTATATGTTTACAGTTTATCAGCTATTTCCTGCATTGTCCCTGTTGCGTTCCCTAATCAGCGATGCTAAGGAGAGTATTTACAAGTGTCAAATCAATGTGGGCCATCACTGGAATGCACTGACTGAATATACAAGTAACACCTAAGAAATAAGTAGTTCCACCAGTAACATAACAAAATGTGTGCAATAGAAGTAATATCTCACTTTAACTGGTTGACCCTAATTGAGATAGCAAGTGTTGGGAGCTAGTGACTCCTTCTATGTGGTATCACTATTACAGCTGCAACGCGATGATTTACAACTACAGGATCTTAAACCTATTACTCATCGTCAACTGTGCTTGAGATAGTGTTGGCGTAACGTTTTGTGTCTTTGTGATTTAAATGGGTCAGATAGTGTACCTTGACAGGAGGTCCGTCCCTTTAAACATTGACAGTTAATGAGAGTGATATCAAATTTATTCCAAAACGTTTAGCGTATATAAAATCAATGAAGTCGAGATATCTGATTTCGTCGAATGCTTTTCTCTTTTCTGTATTTTTGGAATCTTCGCGACTTAACTTCAGTTTAACAGAACTAGTATTTCTGATACTGACTCTTCTTTTCTAAATTTTCTCAATTTGCATTAGTGATTTGAAAATGGAAAAAGTATAAGCAAAATGTATGACAAGAGAGATGATTTTTAATTTATCGTTAATTATCCCTACATAGACATGAATGTTCCCAGAGCAACCTCTTATTGGGTATATGTTTCTGAACTAATTCGCTTTTCTAAAGCTTGTATTGAAGTTGAGGATTTTAATATTCGTAACCTTATTGACAATTTCACAGTTTGTCTCTAGAGTTTCCATCTTAATGACCGGAGAGAGTATGGACGCTATGGTGACATCTATCTACATTCTGAAAGGACGGTTACGTCAGATGATTGTCTCCAATCATGTTCTACCGTGCACTTAATGGTTTATTCTCTTGTTACTCTGGCTACTGCCAATTCATAGGGTGCATGCTTTGTGGCTTTCTAGAATTGTTTTATATTCGTATATACATGGTCATCATGGTGTTATACTTATAATGCCTACTGATTTCTTAGTTTGTTAGAGGATATAGCCTGTCGTGGATTTCTTTATTTTACTGATGTCACAATAGGGTAAGAGTGATGTTTGACGCATCAAAGAACCTTGTCTAAACACCAAGCAGCATTTTTGCCACTTACCGTTCCAATGTGGTAGCCCTATTGTAAACCGTTTATGTTTGTGATGTCACACACGTTATCTCTTTTTATAGCCTTGCGAATTTGTTTTTTGTTTCATGCGCGTTTTGGGTTAACCGTGGCCCTTAAATGCTAGAATGTCTGTTCGACTCTTATATCCCTTTTAAAACATTTGATATCATAATTTAAACTGTAGAGTAATGAAAAATATAAAATTGAAACATAAACAAGTATTGCTTTGTTTCATGTTTTAACTACTATTTATGTTTATTATTAAAATGGGTATTTCGCGATAACTTTGCTAGTAAAACTGTTGGTTTGACCTCCATTGATAGTATCCAGGTATTTATATAGAAACCTAAATAAACAATTTAAAACCGCAACTATACCCATCTAACGTTCTCCGATCATGTTTTGCTTCATGAACATATTTATGTTTATTTAAATCGAAATCAATACACAACAATAGATATATGCAATTCACACATTGAAATATCTGTGAAAAGCGAGAATAAGGGTTTATTTGATGACGTAGAAAACTTTGAACAAGTAATTTAATGTAAATGTATTTATCAATTATCTGGCAATAGTTGTGCAGCTATACAATTCAGATTCACCTCTTTTCCCCGTGCACTCACGCAGTGGTAAAAGTAGTATCTACGTCATGCAAATAATACTTATTTTTACATACAGCTTAGTAGCGGTTTTAAATATATGTTTCTCTACGAGACTATCAAGAAATGTTCATATGATGTTTAAGTGTTAACTTTGTTAATTGATAATACTACAAACAGGGTGGCCATTCATCTTTAAGAGAAAGAATCAACAGATCTCCTATAAGTATTAATAGTTTAACATATTTTCCTTGTGTGGCCATTCTTTTAAGTATTAACCGATACCGAAAACACATTTCTTTATACGGTATAATCAAACGTCAAGTGGCAATCTAAGATATACTGTTTCATTGTTTTTGATAAGGTGATACACTTGAATCGAATGTATTCTAGAATATTAAAGTGTACACAGTTTTGGGTTTCACCAATATATTAACCACAAGAATGCAGGTTTGTGACATATTCATTATTCAAGTCTTTGGAAATAGCAATATGGCTCAGTGATTTTCCATAGGTTGAAGGTGAGAATATTAAAATGAATCTATATATAAATTACATTCAGACGCAAATTCCGCGAAAAAAACTCAAATCGACAGGTATTTAACACAGCGTTAATGCATTCTTTGTCAATTTAGTTATTTGATTATATTGGTACTAAAACATACAGACAAAAGAGATGGTTGGTTTATTTAAAATATGTAAGTATGTCTTAACATAAACATTTGACTAATTTATAGACATACATTCTCCGTTCATTGGGATGAAAATATGGTAAGAGTGAGGTTTGGTGCACCCTATAATCTGGTTTAAACCCCAGCGGCTTTATTTTCCAAGATGGTAGCCCTATTTCCAACCCATTTGTGTTTGTGATGTCACATATTGCCTTTTATTCATCTGTATAGTTGTTATTTGCTTCTCTGTGTGTTTGCGGTTGTCTGTCGTGCTTGAATGCAACTTTTCCTGTTCGATTTGTATTTGTACTTTTAATCACGCATTTAATTTAGCGTTTCGAAGCTATAGCAATTGATTGACACTCAGTACAGATGCACAATTATTTACATAGCAGCATATATAAGTAGGTATACAAGTCGAACAGGAAATTTAGATTTCACAGAACATGCATGAAAACAAACAGCAATTACCATGTAAATAAGAAGCAAGGCATGTGACATCAAACGTAAACTGGTTGACAATAGTGCTATCGCGCTGGAACTGTTAGTGGCAAAATGGCCGCTGGGGTATAAATTGATTTCCAGAAGTTCTACTGCAAACGTTTGCCGTGATTTATGCAGTATCAATGTTTTAACCCTGTCTTGACCACCCTTTTCTGTTGTTTTTTGTCTCTTTCATTGTATTATCAAGTCCTTGTTTGCAGTACAGTGCGGACCTACGATGCCATTACGTTCGGACCCTGTGGTTTCTATAGGACCCTATATCTCATTTTTACAACATTTCGTAAATAAAGAACACTTTTTAAAATTATTGTGTGTCCCGAAGTGTAAGCTTATTTCATGAATGTAATCAACACACGAAACATTCATTACGATCACGAATAGTGGAATTAAAAAAGTATTAAAAGATAAAGGTTCATGTTTAATAAACATGATAAGGACGGACAATTATCACTTTACATTGCTGTAAAAATTCTATTAAATTAAATAAAACTCGAACATGTTTGGCCTTATGCCTTCTTCATCTAAACAAAGATTGTAATGAACAAACATAATTATGTAGAAACACATTACAAAATAGAATACAGATATTATTAACTAGTACTGCAACTCCTTTTGCTTGTTATTGGAAGAATATTAACTACATGCATACATATTTACAATAATGGTGACCATAGCCTTACATCATTAATTATTCTAACTGGAAAACATGCCACTCTATTTTCAGCATGTACGGACCTATTCAGTGAAACACATGCAATGGTGGTCTACTCAGTAATGAGAACTCAAACAAGTCAAATCAATATTTATTTTAATAAATAGTTTGTTCAAAACATATATCCATTTACATAGTATTTTAATACCAAAATACCTTTTCAGTCGTGGAATTGGTTTACTTATAATCGACATGACCATGTAAAAGTAGCAGGCATACACGTTTTAACCAGTCAAACGCACATTCTTTGTATAAAACGATAAAAATTCCAAAATGAATATGCCAAGTTTGGTACCAAAGATTTTATCATTCCATTGTAAATATCATGTTGTCATTTGTGTTTCAATAGATATTATCATTAAGGGACTGTTGCTTGATAAAGAGGATAGGGTGTAAAGTAAAAGTGTGAAAGTGTTCAGTTTCTTTTGCAACTGAGTATATATATGATATAAAGCTAAGTATGTATTATATTTTAATTTAAATTGTATCTCCAACTTTACAATGATTTATTTTAAAATGGTCTTTCTTTTAATATACTTCCACTATAACACTACGCACAACCACTATACATAAACATTTTAATAGTGGAATTCATCAAGACGTGTCTACTTGAGGTGGTTCTTCCAGTAGCAATGGTAACACGCAATGTTACCAAACCGATACAGCAGACGACATCTTCAGCTGCACCGAACTTCTGTGATGCTGACTTTGTTGGAAGTGGACCCAGAACTTTGCCCGTCTTTATTGTGACCCAGAAACTGGAAGACATTGCTATACGTTTTGACGGTCTTCAGTTCCAGTCCAGATATATTAGAGATATGGTATGATATAATGCTATTTGTACTTATAGAACAAGAAACATTTGGTATGCATATAACTGTTACATAAGTCACAATAGTGTAATTCATATAATTCATATAAAAAACAGTATTAATTCGTCAAGTTGATATTTTAAAGCTTATAGTGATGATAGTTTGTTTCGTTTACAAAGGATGTTAAATATGGAGTTTCTTGTTTTTGTTTGCATTACCAACATCGATGTTCCAAAAAGTTATAAGTATGATGTTGAAGACCTTAACGCGTGTGCTTCATCATTTATCAACAATACAAATATGGCGGTCAACTCATAACTACATGTTTTACAATGTTTGTACATGACAGTATCATATTATTTTGCAGACGGACATAATACTGACAGGCTTATGTACATCTACTAACGATAGACAAGTTGTTATAATAGAAAACACGAGCGTAAGTTTTGATACGTGTAATCTATTGATGAAATTGTTCCTATATCTTAATTCGTCGGTGTGTTCTTGGGCAAGACATTTTCTCTTAGCCTCGTCCGTCGGATGGGGACGTAAACCGGGAGGTCCCGTGTATCGGTCTATCCTACGAGCACGTTACAGAACCGTATAAATCTATTCGATAATAAGAGTAGGCCACGGTTCCCGGATACCTATGTATCCTTCCCCTCTCTCTGGGGCGGCTCTAAATAACCTATACTGTGTTGATGAGCCCTTAAACAACATTTAATTCAATTCAATTCCTATATCTTAAAACATATTTTCTCTGGAAGTTATACATTGCAACATACTTAATGGTAAAACTGATTAATATGCATTATAAAGTATTACATAGTATTAATGGCCCATCAATTGACACAAGTTTACTGTTTGAGTTATTGATAACGTCTTTAATGCTGAATACTTTACTCTAAAACGAACTGAAGGTTCTAATGGCAACTCGTGCACATACATATTAATTCAAAATGCACGTGTATAGTTTCAGAAAAATGATACTTTTTTGTGATAAACAGCCAACGTCGCATGTCACACACCAATATTGCCTCGTATAATTTATGTTTAAGTGGTTGCTTTAGTACAATTTAATCGTTTTGGGCATGAAGTTTAAGCACAAACATGCCATTATAGATGACAAACGCGTGTCTCTAGAACGTGTTTGAACGATATTTCTAAATTAATTTGATTAAGTAACCATATTACGCAAAAAGGAACGTTACTGCTTCCAAAGCGTAGCTAAAGTATATGATGTATCTGTGTAATATTTTCTTCAGTACTCAACACCGTTGATACTCGGTCATTTTCGCCTGCTGCACAGCCTAATGACACAGGTGACAAACGTCGCTGCTCAGGAGAGCGATCCCGAACTTATCGAGGAGCTGGAACAATTTATAAAAAGGATCAAAGAAACCCTGTGTGACCTTACTAGATTATTACAAGGTGTCAACATCTCATTAACAGACGTGGAGGATGTTATATCAGCAGGCTATTGTGGTGATAAAGATCATTATACATGCATCAAATGCAAGATCTACATCTTAATGAGAGAATGTGAGACGAATTATGAATACGTTGTATGTTATGTATAGGGCGTTTCATAATCAACGGATACCACAGAATGTTCCCACTGTCGACAATATTGTTGCATAAATTCATAAAACCTAAATAATGATAAAGCATGGCATACCACTCATTTGAAATACAAAATGGGTAGATTTAAAAAAAAAAAGAGTTTCCCTCCTAATCTAAACCTTAGAGATATTTGGACTATTAACATTTATTGATCATATCAATATATCGAAAATGCTATTGATATATAAAATAAGCATATGAACAGATGGTATTCTACTATCTTCAAGTGAGTGTCAAATTAATGTTAAACGACGAAAGCAATATATATTATATATTTTTCAACACTTTTAATGTGTTAAATAGAAACGGATATCACGAACACAAAATAAATAAGAAAAACTACACATTAACTAAATGTGAAATAAAGTTAGAGGTTTCGACAAAATTTGAACATAAACTATAGTTAACCATTTTAGGCATAGTGACATTTTATTTCAGGAAACCTGTATTAATTAAACAGTTGATTTATTTTAAAATTATTATCTGTGTTGTTCTGTCTTGCTTTTCAGTCGATTGTCATATTTCTCATACGCTAATTAAGCGTAATAAACTGTAAGATAGGTATATGTATTATTGAATTGAGTGCATGTCTTGTGTATTGTATAATGTATATTGTTAATACTTAGTACTGATTAATAAAATCGAAAACAATAACTCAATTGGTTCTACATTTATGTGTTTCGTGTTTTATTTAAATTCCCGTTATCAGTAAAATAGACAAGATCAAATTCGATGCCGTATACACTTGATGCGATTGTGTTCAAATAAAACAAATATCAATTTAGGGAATCTGAGACGAACGATGGATATTTCCGAATTTACTAGGCGTTTGTATAAATGCTGAAATTGAAATTGTCATTTATTTACGAAATGACGAACTTAGTATTTATTTTTTTAAATAAATGATATATATGTGTTCACATCAAAGGTGTGGGGAACTTAAAACTTAACAAAAAACAAGGCATCTTGTTTAAATGTTTATATTGCATTTTTAATACATCTCAACCTAAAAACCTGTATCTATATATGTACATTTTTGTATATATACTCGGCAAAAAAGGTTTTGGACCAGGGTATATAAAGTCATATAAAACTAAAACTAGTGAACAGAATTTAAGTATCTTTTATTAGTAACCAAGGTCTACCCTACCCGGTTAATTTGGTATCAGAATCATTAAATTCCAAACAAGATTTGATTAAAAAAAAATATAGCAAACACACAAAGGGTCTGTAAACAATGTTGCAAAGTTCATACAAAGTAACAGTTACGGACACATTCGAGTAACCAATAAAAAGACTATTATTTTTTCACAAACTTTTATTGTAAACGATAATTAGTGTTGATTGTTGATCTATTGTGAATTATCAACTGAGATAATAAGAGTTATGGTCGAATGTCATGGTTCAGCGATCATTGTACGGGTTCAAACACTTCCATGGTCCAAAACATTTTTTACAGAGTATAGATATACTGTACTAGTATATATTATCGCGGGCTGACTGCATTACAAATGAACAAAAGGGTTATATCGTGGGAATTTGCACAAATGTATGACGTTTGTATAACTGACGCTTTGTGAAAGAGTCATCTTAGGCCTTGAGCCAGGATCCAAACTTTTCGATATTGTTAGACACTCAAGGGACAAATTCTACCATCAGTTTTTGAAAAGAGCAATGTATATAGATTACATTTTTCCATGATAGCAACCTGGAACAGGTAGCTTATATAAAAAAATCGAACATTAATAGGTTATCATTGTAGCGCTTTCATATAAATTTTTGATGTTCATTTTTGAATGTCATGCTTGTGTGAATAATTACTGATGTATTTTTTAAAGATGCACTTAAGTTTACAATTCATTGAGTTACATAAAGCGTCAATAAGCTCTTTTTTAGCACTGAATTCAATTTAAAATCTCTATTTTGCTTCAAATTAGAAGTCAATTTACCCCACCCACTATTGACATATTATTATGCATTTAGTTTAATTAATATAATTACAATATATGTGTAAACTTGTAAGAATCAGTAATTTACAACCTTTCTACATGATTTAAATAATATTGTAATATGAATAAGGGATTGATATGATATATTGATGAAAGTAAGTACTACCTAAGCAATGTTCATGGCATTGCACATATGTGTTCAGTAAGCCTGATAAATTGAGACGCATGCCAAACTGGAATTAAAATCCTTCCGCAAAGTAACTGTTACATAAATAGTATTAACATGTTCTGATATATACATGTATTGTACAGACGACACATAGTCCACAGGATTCTAGATAAAGGAAATGTGCGGTTTAACATGTTTTTTTTCAACAAAAGTCATTTTTAGGTGTATACGTTATGGCAATACTTATTATGATAACACATTTGGATTATGTATTACACATAAATACATGAATTAAACATTGCATCTTGCAACGCAAAATCTTAAAAGTTGTCTATTTTAATACTTTTCAATTACAATTAATGCATATTTTAAGGATTTTTACTTACACCTGAATTACCACACCCATATACAACACAATGAAGAATTCTGCATATGAAATGTAAAACATAGTAGTAAAGGCATTTGTACGAACCATTTGTGTGTTACTGAAAAAGAATCGACGAAGATGAATTGATTTGAATTGGGGTTTTACGGCGCAGCAACACAAACATGTTATAATGCGCCAACATGAATGAACATTCGACCCGGCTCACTCTTCATTAACATCTAGATAAGCGGAATGTGCAAAGAACCTAGGACGGAATTAACCTAGGATAGTAAGCATCAACCCTATTTTTGCGCATGCAAGTGCAAGTGGAATGATTATTACCTAAAAAAGGTGTATTGCCAATAAAGAGACAGAGGGAGTGTGTGTGTGGGGGGGGGGGGGAGGGGGGTGGAGTGGGGGTTGGATATATAGACAGATAGGAACATGCCCTACTGACGAATAGACACCTATATTTCTTTAACATGTTGGGAGAAAAAACAAGCGATACACGGGATCGCCTGGTGTACGTCCCCATCCGACGAACGTGGGTAAAAGTGTCTTTCCCAAGAACACACCGACAAAATTCACTGGCTCCGGTCAGGCTTCAACCAGGGTCCTCGAATTTGAAGTCGCCCGTGCTGTCCACTGCATCAACAGGCTGTATGCGCTCAAGCAGGATGACTGCATTAAAATACATACAACTAAAATGTTAATCCATCATAAAGGTTATATCCAAGAAGCTGGGTTCACAACGGTCTCTCTTATCTAGCCAGTTAGAATCAAGTTCATGTATGTCGAGTTGCAATATGCCTGCAAGCCTTATATATGCCCGGCTCATTGCTGTTTTGATAAACTTGGCAATTAATGCCTTGGGATAGAACAGGACAATTAAGATTACTCAGTACATAGTATCTGATTTAAATAATATAACTTAAAATGACAATATAACATACATATAAGACATATAAAACAAATTAAACGCTTCCAGATAAGAATCGGTACCCAGTGCATCGAGATAGATTACATTTAGTGATGACGGTTAGTTTACTGATGTTTACTCTAAAAGCTATATCCGACATACAGGTGCTACTGCAGTTAAAGTAGCTATCCCGCCAACAACAGCCTCATTTTACACCATAAGTACATCATTGATAAACCTACTGACCACGAGGTATATACATAACTTACATCGTTTGAGAATCAAAACTCTATAGATACAATATAAAAAGCTTTAACCAGCCAGACAAAAAAAATGGATAATTCATTTTACACTTATTCAATTACGGATATTACAAAAACCCGTGAATAAACATACTTTTAAGCGACATATATGCACTATTATATGAGATGAACACCTGGATAGAGTTTTGATAAACTGTTTTTGTAGTGTAATTTTGTCGTTATTTGGCGGGTTATTTTAGAATTTGCATAACAAACACCTAAAAATCAACAGTTAAACCGTAAAATGCCTTTTCTTTTTTTTTCTCTTTTTTTTGCAACTTGTCGAAAATGCAGTGGTCTTCTGTTTGATTTTAGTTCGTGGATTTATTCAATATGATATTTGTAAACATGGTTAAGTCTTCATAATGGAATACCTTATCAAAAGTCACATTCTCTATATATTTCAGTTCGCTTAAAACTTTTGAAGTGATTTTATGAAAGGTGTACAACTTCAAGCCATAAACAAGAGACCCACTCACCTTGTCTCAAAGTGCTCTCATGTTTTAAGAAACAACAACAATTTCTTTATATAAATCTGTAAAACTGTGACCCCCGTAGTGGCCATATGTGACCCCATTGTCGCCATTTGAACAAACTAGGTAGAGGATCATAAGCTTATGGTACATGCAAACTATTATTTAGCTTTTGAAGTATCAGAGAAGCTGTTTGAATATGTTTTCCTGTATTATTCAATCTTATAGTGTGACCCACGGGACAGGGCCAAATTTGATTCCAGGCTTGATTCAAGGGACACCATTTAAATTATTTTGTACAAGACAATAATCTTAAGCTACATGTAACTTATTACACCTCTAGCTCTTGTAGTTTCAGAGAAGATGTTTATAGACGTTCCTACATAACTCTATGTAAATATGTGAACCCCGGGACTGGGCGAAATGTGATCATAAGATCACCATTTGAACAAAATAAATTGGTAGAGATCGATACTCTTATGCTACATGCATCGTATTAGACTTCTAGGTCTTGTAGTATCAGAAAAAGAATATTTTTATGAACTTTCCTGTAAAACTGTAACCCCATAACCACCCCCCAACACACACCGTGTGGTTGCCGGGGTAAAATACAACCACTGCAAACACACCGTCACATGCAGAGGGGTAGGACCCCCACCCCCCACCCCCCATTAATATTCATTTTGTCATTTTTATGCCCCCGAAACATTTTCGGGGGCATATAGTAATCGCACCGTCCGTCTGTCCGTCCGTCCATCCGTCTGGATTCTGTCTGTCTGTCTGTCCGTCATTCCGCTTTTCGTGTCCAAACTGTACCTTCAAAACCTCTGCATGGATTTTTGAATAACTTGGCACAAGTGATCACCATAACAAGACAATATGTCGTGCGTAAAACCCAGGTCCGTACCTCAAAGGTCAAGGTCACACTTGAAGTTCATATGTTAAAAACAGGTACGCAATTTCGTGTCCGGACCGTAACGTCACAACCACTTAAGGGATTTTTAAATAACTTGACACAACTGATCATCATACCAAGACGATATGTCGCGCGCAAAACCCAGGTATTCAAGGTCAAGGTCACATTTGGAGGTCAAAAGTCAAGTTGTGTCCGGTCAATAACTCTGGCATTCATGGACGGATGCACAAGTGCTCACCAGAACAAGACGATGTGTCGCGCACAAAATCCAGGTGAAGGTCACACTTAGAGGTCAT